>JAPPVO010000019.1:162997025-163077375 GCA_030407325.1 Camellia japonica | reverse complement strand
GGACTTGTTTGTTGATTTGTAATCTTGTATTTAGATTATGTAATATTGTTGAACTTAAGAGCTTTATATATATATGTCTTAAGTTGGAAAACATTGAGAATGTTTTGGATTTAATGTTAACAGCTGAACTTGCCTTTTTATGGAAGTAGAGTATAACATTTATATATTGAATGTGTTGTTTACATCATGAGATTGAATATGATATGGAAACTGTTAACATTTAAAGGAATAATGCATGATATTGATGCAAGTTGAATATATGTTGATTTATACATATTGTGAGATGCCTCTTGATTAGAGATGAAGTGACCGGTATTGGGTCAAGTTGTTGTTTATTGTTTTTTAATATCATTGGGAATTGAAAACACTTGTTTTTACAAACTTATGCTTAATTTCGGGGACGAAATTCTTTTAAGGGGGGGAGGTTATAGCGACCCCGGTCTTTTCCCATTTGATTATTGTATCCGGACTTATGTTCCGTAGATTATATTATCATATTGTGGTTGTTGTTGTCCTTTAATTCTTCAGTTTTGAGTTATAGGATTTGTTGGGCAGGTTGTTTACAGGTTGGTTGGGTTTGAAACCAAGAGTTCATGTTCAGTTTTTGGGTTGGTCGCTCGAGCGAGCTCTTCTTCGCTCGAGCGAGGTCTTTGTTTTTGTTTCTTCGCTCGAGCCAGGGTTCCTTCGCTCGAGCGAGCTTTGCGTCCAGTACTTAGACCTGAGGGCAGTGTTTGTGGGCTCGAGCGAGCTTCCTCCGCTCGAGCGAGCTGGTTTGTTATTCGCTCGAGCGAGCATTTCTTCGCTCGAGCGACGTTTTTCTGTGTCTGGTCGCTCGAGCGACCAGGTCTTCGCTCGAGCGAGCCTGTCAGGTATAAATACGCAGCAGCGTATTTTAAAACAGTTTTTCAGCCCCTTTTGATTCTAAAACCCTAGTTTCCCAGTTTCTTCTTCTCTAAACACCTTCTCTCCTAGGTTTGATCTAGTTAGGGTGGGTTTTTGCCCTAGTTGCTTTACAAATAAGATAGAGGGGAGTGAGGGCTTTCATTTAATCTGAGAAATTCGTGGTTTGGAGCACTTTGAAGTTTGGGCATCATCTTCTTCTTCTTCTTTCTGAGTTAATATTCGAGGTAGGGATTTCCTACTCCATACTTAATCTAGTTAGTATTTTCGAGGTAGGGATTTTTATTTTTATTTGCTTTGTGTTAATTTAGATGTTTGTGTAGTTTGTTTGTATGTGGAGTATTTGGTGGTGTTTTGTTTGGATTTTGTTTATTTTGTGTAGGTTGGTTATTTTTGGTATGTGTGAATGTAGTTTGGTAATTTTGGAAGAAACCTTAGGGTTTGGTTTAGATTAATTTGTATAATTAATTTAAAGGAATAATGTGGAATTTGGTTAATTCATCGAATTGGGAATGTTAAATTTACATTCATTGATATATTTATTTCTTGTTTAGAAATAACTGTTTTGGGCTATCGGTGGAGGATAGCCATTGATTGTTGTAGACCTTGCATGCGGCTTAGGTATAACTGGAATTGGGTCAATTGTTTGACCGTTGAGTTAATACAGAACATTTGTGTATTAATTATGTGTTGTATATGGCAATTGTGTGTTTCATTGCATATGCATTGGTTTTGGAGGAGATAGGGGATGAACTCCACGGTTTAGGGGAAGATAGGGGATGGACCTCTAAACTGGATTTATTGGGAGAAGATAGGGGATGGACTCCAGTAGCATCACTCTTATGTGTGCTTATTGATTAATAGATGTATGTCTATTTATTGTTGATATGATACATCACTAAAATGTGTATCAGTTGGGAAGTATGGAAGTGAATTGATTATGATTGATACAATACCAGCATGTGTATTTGTTATGATTAGGTCTAACTTGATTGTTATTCCTGTTGAATTGGAAGTAATGGTAATAAAAGATGAAACCCTGCTGAGTTATTTGGCCAGGTTCTGAGCCATAAGTGGAAAGTAAAATGTGCCATAGACAATGTGTCATAGGCAGTGTAGACATTCGTGTCATGAATATTGTACTTGATTATAGTGTGTTAACCATGTGTCAGATGCTAATACTTTAGTTAATTCTTATGCTTGGTTTAGTATTTCTCTACTGGGCTGTGGCTCACCCTATATGGGAACTTTATTTTCAGGTTCAGGTGGTTCACTCCCTCCAAGGACTTAGCTTGTGAGGAATTGAATTTGAAGACTTGTCTTATTTCTATTTGTTTTATTTGAACAATGTAATCTTTCAAGCCTAGGGCTTTATCTGTTTTTGAGTTAGAACTCAGTGAATTGTGTCCAAGTGTTGGCTTGGCAAGATGTAAGCCCGTAGGGCATTTATTCTGATGTTTTATTTCATAATACTCTGATGGATGGATTATATTTTTGTTTTAATATAATAATGCATGTTTATATATTTAGTATGGGTTTATTTTTGAGGGCGTTACAGATACAACTCGGCCAAAATGTTACAAAAATGCAGATTTTCGGACTCAGGCCGACCACACGTGCGGCGCCCTTCCCCGCACGTGCGGCTATCACTCCCGCACATGCAGTACCTCCCCGCACCTCACTCACGCACGTGCATTTATTTCAGTATGCACTGCTAGCCTCTTCTGCATTCCACACGTGCGGCCTAGCCTCCCGCATGTGCGGCCCCTCTTCCTACATGTGCGGCCCATGGCCCCCGCACGTGCGGCCCCTCTTCCTGCACGTGCGGCCCATGGCCTCCACATGTGCGGCCAAGCCAAGACAGCTCAGAAATTTTTTTGGTTCAGCCCTCGGACACTTCAAACCCAACCGTGCACCCTCCGGAACAGGTGAAATTCAACACCAAACAAAACAAGAGCGAGAATTTTATTTAGGGAACTATTTTTGAACGCTCTAAGCCCAACGAAGGTAAAAGGAGAGTGAAACAAAGTAAGAAAGAAAAGGGGAGAAAGGACCCGGTCGTCACAAATTCTTAATTGCTCTCTTATATAATAATAAAAAATTATTTGAATTATTAATTGAAGTCATCATTAAAAATTGTTAATTGACTTTATAATTTATTAATAAATGAAGTTATATGTTATGAAATTAGGAACTTTAAGGGGCTAGATATAATTTTTAAAATTACAGTAATAATTCGTATTTTAAGAAAATCTTAGAGGGTGTTTTTAGGGAGTATGCTCCCTCCATAATTTTAAGTTCGAAATCTCTTCTAAATTAGTCAATAGATGGTGAAATTGGTCTCCCACATTAAGCGATTTAATGGTTCCGAGTTATAAATATACATATATTCACATATTTGAGATTTTAATGAAAAGTTGACTAATTCTATTTTATTTTGATTTTGCTAGCTTTGGGGTAATGCCAATAACAAGTCACATGGGATGTAGCACAAACTCATATATACACATATTTGAGATTTTAATGAAAAGTTGACTGATTCTATTTTATTTTGATTTTGCTAGCTTTGGGGTAATGCCAATAACAAGTCACATGGGATGTAGCAGAAACTCATTGAAGAGCAGGGTTTGACTTTATACTTTGTTGTTGTTGTAGTGGAAAGTCATAATTCAGCTCCCCAAGTTCATCACCAACATATCAAATTATTAGAACACAATAATGATGACTTGAATAAGATAACCAAACTGCCTCCTCAACAAATTGACAAAAAAAAAATAAAAAAATTTATTTGATGGTCTTTAAAATATTATTTCACATCATTTATCATTTTACATTTAATAAACCATCTTAATTTTTTATTTTGTTGACATGAAAAATAATCCTTACCTGTACTTCATTAGTTAATATGTGTAAAATAATATTATATAAATTAATAAATTTTATAATTTTTTGAACCAATGCGACGTTCATCAAATTATTAAAATGAAACTTGTTTCTGATTCATTTTTATTTTAATTTTAAATTTCATATTACTTAATTTAATAAGAATTTATTTTAATATTTATTAATTTTTATAACATTTTGCATACATGTATCCAAGACAAAAAGTCTTGTGCTATGGAGGTGTGGGATAGTATATTAAGAGCTACTCTAAAACATAAAAAGATACATTTTATATTTTGTTTAGGGCGTATTCTAATAATAGTACTTTTAATTATTAAATTGTTTTGTCTAATTTTTAAAATTATCCAATACAACTAACCAAGAGATAATGAGATAAAATACTTACCATGTTGTCTATTCAATTCGAGCTTCATTATGTGACAGGGTCAGCTTTGGGCACAAGTCGGAGAAGTTGTCGCTTTGGGTTCTGAAATATTAATTAAAAAAAAGGCTTCAAAATTTTGTTAATTATTATATTACTCTATAAAAATAAAATAAAAAATCTTATTGGAATTTAAAGGGGCTCAGCAAAATTTAGTTATGATTTAAAACTAATTGATGTGGTGAATTATTTGAAATTATTGAATGGTTGTTTTCCAAATATATGGATTATATATAGAATATGATTAATTATACTACTTGTAGTTACTCTTTTCAAATTAAAATTGATTAAATCTTACATTTACTCAACTATACCAGATGAAAGATTAAATGAACTAGCAATGTTATCCATTGAAAATGGTTTGACTTATAAGTTGGATTATGCGAACTAGATTAGTAATTTTATAGCTAAAAATATCAGTAGAATGATTTTTAAGTGATTTTTGTTACATTCGATTTACTTTTTATTTGGTACTTCATTTTAGATTATTTTGATAATTTTTCTTATTGTAAATTTTAATGTATATTTAAGTAAATTTTAATATATATATATATATATAACACTTTGTATTTTTGGATTTAGAATTGAAGTAAGGTGTGATTGAAAGTTGTTAATGTTTGGTGGATATATATGGGTACTCTCATGCTTCATTTTTTGGACTTGGAGTTGTTAAGAATTGGTGAGTATAAGGTTATTGCTATTTTTGTTAGAACGGATGTAATTTCGGGAACGAAATTTCTTAAGGTGGGAAGATTGTAATGACTTGAATTTTAATTTACATTGGGTTGATGTAAAGTGGTTCCCGTCACCTTAAAACTTGTATGGTTGTTGGACTCTTGATATTGATGGGTTGGCAAGTGAACTTTAAATATTATAATTGAGGACCCTTGTGTGATGTTTGGAACTTTGAATGAAGCCTTCACAAGGTATATAGGAAAGATTAGATAAAAAGCCCCAAGTTTGAGTTTGAGTTTTTGACCAACCTTCACTCTTTTGCCCTTTTCTCCTTCCATACTTTGAATTTGAATATGAGGCCGGAACCATTGGAAATCTTGTTTCCGGGGCTTCAATTTGGACACAAGAACGACCTAAAACGGAGTCCCGATGAGAGAGTTATACCCGTTTGAAGTTTTCATATCTGTGCTGGAAGCAAGTACGCTCGAGCGAGGAAAGCTAAGCTCGAGCGAACTGCGCGAATTCAGCAGTTTTAAAACGTGATTTTTAGCTCATTTTTTGCATTTTCCTTTTCATTCTTCCTTCCTCTCACCCTAGGTCCGAAAACCTTAGAGATTTCGGCCCCAATACTTCCAATTTCTCAAAGATTTGGCCAAGATCCCTCGCAAAAACGTGAAGAAGGTTTGAAGATCTCATTTTCCAACCGATTGGAGTTCGGATTTGTGGAAGAATCTCATCAAAGCTTTCCTCATTTGCTTGATTCTTGCGGTAGGAGTCCTAGTTCTCCTTCAATACTTCCATAAATAGATAGATTTGTGATATTTTGAATATATACATATAAAACCCACATTTTTGAGCATATAGTGTACATCATGATTTTTGGGGGTTTAGGGTTTGAAGTGTTGGGGGTTCAATAGTTGGGTTAATAAGGTGGATTATGAACCTTAGGTGTTTAATCAATGGGAAGATTGGAATAAAGAGTAGTGGTTTAAGAAGTTTGAATTTTTCTTGAAATTCTTGATTTTCTCGAAAACCCTAAGTTGATTCATGATGATAAACAATGATTTTGCCCAAATTGAAAGTAGAATCATGAAATTGATAGGTTGAATTATATATATACAAGTTTAATTGGATTTTGAATGTGTTTGAAAATTTTGTTAAAAATTAGCGATTGAACCTTGTTATGAATATTGTAAATTATGCTATAATGTGAAATGAAGACTGGGGAAACGATTTATTAATGATATGGATGACATGAGCCTTAGGGTGAAATGATGAAATAAAGGTTTAAGAGTTCACCTTGAATTATGTTGAATTGGGTTGATTATGTTGAATAGTGTTGATTATGTTGAGTTGTGTTGAATAATGTTGAACCGAATTATGTTGGACTATGATGAATTGTGTTTGAATCAGGGGGGAGTTGAAAGATGATAAGCTGGAAATAAGCTGAAATAAGCTGGAAATAAGCTAAAAGTTGAATTGTGTTGAGTTGAGTTGTGTTGGGTGGTGTTGTGTTGGTACCCGCAGGGGGGAGTTGAAAGATGATACGGAATTTGTGATAAGATGATGAAGTGAAGATTTAAGAATTTTATTGTATAATTAGAAAGTGATTTTATACCTCAAAACTAAAAGCCCAACTTTATATTTAACTCTAGTTATGAAGTTTTATTTTGGAAAATGAGGATACTTCAATCAACATTAAATTTATAAAATTAAGTCTATGTTGGGTTAAGATGAGTATGAATAATGATAAATGAGAGATTGTGAAATATGACGATGTTATATGAAGGAGTTGTATCAAAGAAAATTAAATGTTGGAGATTTAATTTATAACCGTGGGTAGTAATTGATAATCAATGTGTTTAAAAAAATTGAATTTGAAGACTTGATGATAATATGGAAAAGTAAAGAAATAGTTTGAACCCAAGAATTGTGAACACTTTAAAGATGAGTCTTTGCCTCTATGGATGTGTTGTTATATTTTTGTGTGACAAAACAATGAATGATTTAATGGATAATGAAGAAGGTCGTGGAACATATTTGTACTTGTTATGTGAATGTAATTTTAATATATATGGTGGATGTATATTGAATTAATGTGTTACGGAAATAATGGAAGATGTGTTGGCATTGTCCATTAATTGTAATGATGGATTGTGATGTTATCTTGGGGTCTGTTTCCCGCCGTATTTGAGCCGGCAAAGTGTGGCGCTTGAGATAGGTTTCGCCTTCCTTCCGGAGTAGCGCCCGGTAAAGTGTGTGGTATGTTGAGGTTCCACATTCCTTCCGGCTGGTGACCGGTAAAGCATGAGGTTCCGCGTTCCTTCCGGCTTGTGACCGGTAAAGCGTGAGGTTCCGCATTCCTTCCGGCTTGTGACCGGTAAAGCGTGTGACTCATGGAGATGAGTTGTGATTGGATCCGGTATTTGATATGAAATTAATTGAGAGAATGGAAATTGAAGTGGTACCTGGATGATGGATTGGTGATGATGAACTTAATGAATTAGTTGTGACAATAAAGGTAAATTATGAGTATTGTTCTGTTGATAAATAAGAGACTGAATTGAAAGGGGTTTGTTGATCTTGTGTTACCTTGAAATGAAATTTGAGAGTGTAAATAACGGTGTGAATTGAGTATAGGAGAATTGTTAGTGAATCAAAAAGGGAACTTGAACTTGAAGTTATGGAGCTTTAAATAAATATAATGAGTAGAAAGAAAAAATGAAAGAAAAAGAGGAACATTAAAAATGGAAATTAAATGAGAAATATTTTGGGAATTGGTTAATAACCTTTAAATGATGTTATTTCTTAAATATGGTTGTTTCACAAGGATCTATGGTTTTCTAAAGTTAATGGATGATTTTTAAATAGCTGAAGGTTTTTCTTAGAAGTGTTTAAATAATTTTTGAGAAAAAGGTATCTTACTTATGATATTTTGAAATTATGAAATGTCACCCTACTATATGGTATCACCCTGCATGCATGATCATTTCTATCTGTGTGTTAGTTATTGATTTAGAACTTTGAGATTCCTACTAGGCATTAGTGCTCATCACGTTGTTGTTTTATCTTTTTACAAGAAGAAACTTTGGATTCATAGTGGAAGAGTTACAAAGTCCATGAGTCTGTTTGTGTGTAATTTTGTTGTGGGTGTGAAGGAAGTAATTGTTGTATATTGATATTTGTATTTATTTATTTGTAGCTTCACAGTAGGAGATTGGCATATATTGTTATCATTGTAATGTTCATTGAGAGAGAGAAAACAGGTATCATTGTATTTCTATTACTCAAGGGTAATGGATGTTTAAAAAAAAAAAAATGAATCTAATTTTAAGGCTTTGGTAATGTTTCCGAGTAATTAAAATTGAGGCATGACAATATATATATATATATATATATATAATGGAAGTAACCTTTTTATGAGTATTGTCAAATATCTCAAAAAGAAAAATTAGGCCCATAATTATTAATTTTTTTTTTTTAAAATGTATGAAGGCCCTGTATTAAAAGTTCTCTTTGAGTCCCGAAAAAGTTAGAGCCAACCCTGTTACGTGATGATACTATTCAAAATGTCAAAATCATTTTAAAGTTGTGTTTATATAATAAATTTGGATAGTGATATGGAAAAAGAAAAGAATTGTAAGGAAAATGAAGAAAAAATATAACTTATATTTCATTTACATTTTTTATATTTTTATTTTTCTTTCATTTAATCTATATTTTTTATTTAATTTTAAAATTCATACCTAAAATTATGATATGAATCCAGCATAAATGCCTGTGGATGCTCTAATAATTAATAGAAAGACTAATGGCTAACTATGGAGTGCAGAAGGTGAGGCGATCCAGATCCGTAAATAGTAAAGCATAGTGACACCCAACATCCGAGCGTGCGAGTAAAAATTCAGTTTAAGGATATTATAATAAAAAATAAATTTATATGTAAAGGGCAAACTTCAGTTTTTAAAATAAAACTATCTTTTATATATATATATATATGAGAATATAAATGGTAAAATGTCATTAGATAGTGAGAAAATTTTATGTTACACACCTCTTTTAAAATGTGTATTATGCGTTTCAATTATGACTTTTATAACATTTAATGACCTATTAAAATGCTACTTATAACTTGGTTATGATTTAATTATATATATTAATTATGACTAATTTTGATATTGGTTATGACATTAATTTGATTATCATTCAAAAGATCTTTGGTTATAACTCCTATGATGTTTAATTATGACTTTTTTTTATTATTTTAATTATGATTGAAAAAGATCTAATTATGACATTTGTGCTAAATAACATTACAAATATCATAACTTGCAATCAGGAGAGTGATACGGTTGTATTGAATTTTTTTTTTCCTCCCAATATATATATGTATACACTAACGGTTGGTACAAGTGATACGTATACAATTCAAATAAGTAAAAATAAAATAAAATATTTATTGTATGTTGTGTCTCACTTAATAGTAAGTGTCTTTTTCATCTAACTCAAAGTTTAAGATTTGAGTTTCACTTATCCTATCTATCAACATAAGAAGCACAGCTTCAGGATATCACAAGAGGTTCACTTTAAATATAGTATAGAAGATATATAGATAAAAGTGTTGGGTATACCGAGTATGAGACCCAATTGATTTATTAAAATATTTAATTTAGTTTGGTGTTGGTGTAGATTATAATATATTTTTAATATATTATATTTGACTTTTGGAGGTCCAATAGATATTTACTAATTTATTTGGCGGAAGCTAGGGTTTTCATATAAAACCCAAAAACCAATAATATATTCATATATATTGTTTCTTCCGAAGGGTTACGGCGAGATACACTAGATTATTCTCGGTGACTTCTCACAGTGATTGGCTTTTGAAGATTTGGATGCCAAATCAACTGAGTGGTTTTTTGCTTGGGTGAGATCTTTGTCTCACGTGGTGTGTTTCGAAGGACAGTTTCGGCGCACATATTTGATATAATTTAGTTGTCTTTTACGATCTGTTTCGAAGGCTTTTATTTATTTATTTGGTAAGGTCTTTTTTTTATTTATTTATTTGTGATTATTTAGAATTCACATAAGAGTAGTTTTATGAGATCATTCGTGTCCCATTTGTAATTGTTTAGAAACTATTTGGTTAATAGTGGAATCAAATTTCGATTCCGTGGACGTACCTCATATTAGGAGAATCACGTAAAAATTCTTGTATCATTATTGATTTAATTTTTTCGCATTAGTTTTATTTCCATTGATTGATTTACTTGTGGAAAATTATATATTTTCCCTAACAAAAAGAAGATATATATATATTTGGTCACAGGTCCTTTTTTGAATCTTTTGGATCATTAAGTCCAAGTCTAATATTTTTAGTCTAAAAAGACATAATTTCTCCAGAAAGGACAATTATTTGTTGAAACCAATCATTCCATCTCTCTTGAATCAACCTGTCTCTTTTTTAAAATTTACCAAACTACTATATGTTGAAATGCGACACATTTCATTCATTCATTTAACACTTTATTTGTTAAACATCACACATTTCTCTACTCACTACCACCACCTATTGCCGCCGGTCACCATTGACTTTTTCAGTTAATTTTTCAGCAAGTTTTCCAATCAATTTTTCAACGGCTTTTCCGACATATCTTTATCACCAAATAAGATTTTACCTTAAATTTAATTCTTTATACCTTTTGAAATGAATTTTCATCAATTTCCAGAAAATTTAGGGTTTGAATAACAATGTGGGGGGACATTTTTTGATGATGTATGCATGCATATCTCAACACAAACATATCTCACGAGTCAACATGGGAGCAGTGCCAATACTAACACTATCAATTCCGCCACTACCGCTGTGGTTTCCACATCACCCTGCTTTGGCGGCACACAAAATAGCTGCTTTTAGACCATACATTATTATTTCTTTCGTGGAAGCAAATCCGTGTGTGTTTGATTGTTTTAATTTAAGGATAAATTACATACCTAACTTATAACTCCTTTGTATTTTATCCCTTAAATTTTAAAATTTAATAATTAGTCTTTTTAAATTATTATTTTATTATAGTTAATCTTTTTTTTTATTAGAATTCTATTAGGAATTTATATAAAATCACATCCTGTGTACACATGATATATTTATTAATTTTTTTAATAATATCTTTATACAGTTATTTCATTTGCACTTTATTTCCCTAATCTTAATGGCAAAGTACAAACGAAATCATTATATAAAGACATTATTGTTCAAAAAATTTAATAAATGACATGTGTTTTACACACGATTTAATTTTGTATAAATCCTTAACGGAATTCTAACAAAAAGAATTAATTAAAATAAGATTATATTTTGAGATGGTTAGTTGTTAAATTTTAAAATTTAAATGGGAAAAATACAAATGACCCATGACCCTTAATTTAATTGTTCTTCTTTTAAAAAAGTAAAGTTCAACTGCTAATATTTTAGAAGATGGTGCTCCAATTTCCAAAAGTAATTAGTAATTTTTTGTTTTAAAACCCGTGTGTATATGAAAAATAAAAGATTCAACGACTCTCCTCTCACTGTCTCTCTCTTACAATTGAAAATTAGAGACCTCCGTTAACAAATGAGTAAAGTTAGGGATATTAAATTTTTTATTTAAAATTTGATACAACACTTATATAAGTGTGAAATTCACACCTATGTGAGACTCATACTCATGTAAGTATTTGATAAGAATTTTAATAGAATATTTAGCGTTTCAAACATATTTGTTAACAAATTAGTATTTTAATAAGTTTTGCAACAAGCAAGATTTCTCCTCTAATAAGGTTCGGCACGTTGTATAAAAATATATAAATAATCATGATGATTTTGACGACCGGGCCTTTCTTTTCTTACTTTTCTCCTCTTCTTTCTTCCTTCACTCCATATTTCTTTTATTTTCTTTCTTTTTCGTTGGGCTTCAAACGTCCGGAAATAATTTTCTAAATAAAGTTCTTGCTCTTGTTTTGTCCGGTGTTGAATTTCACTTGTTACGGAGGGTGTGCGGTTGAGTCTAGAGTGCCCGGGAACCGAACCGGAAGATTTTGGTCAGCTGGGTCAGGGCCGCACGTGCGGGAGGCCAAGCTGCACGTGCGCAAGGAGAGAGGCTCTTCAGTGGTTGCCTACTGCTTAAAAGGCACGAGTGGGAGAGGTGCGGGAGGATCTCCGCACGTGCGGGGGTGAGGGCCGCACATGCGGGAAGGGGCGCTCTGCACGTGCAGGAATGGGTGCGGCACGTGCGGCACTCTGGGCAACCGAAAACTCTGTTTTTCTTCTCTTTTAGTCCGAAAAGTGTATCTCATTTTGACATTCCTCTCTCACTCTAAAACATATTTTCCTCCTTCTCTCTAGAAAGCATCATCAAACACCCAAAATACGTTGATTCTTGCAAATCTTGGATCTAGATCATCATCTTTTTCTTCTAATTTTGAAGATCAAACTAGAGCTCCTCTTGGTGTTATGGAAAGTTGAAGAATCTTTCATCAAAGCTAGGGTTTCATCTTCTCTCTCTCCATGAAGCTTGAGGTAGGGATTTCTTGAGTTATATATACATGTTGTGCTATATATATATGATGATTTCAAAGCTCTCTTGTAGTTTTTGTGTTGATCTTGGTTTTGCTCCAAAGATAGAGAAAGTTTTGAAGAAAGGGGTTTTGATCTAAATCTTTTTCCTATCCATGAGAATGTTTCTTTCTACAAACTCAAGAAAATGTGATTTCGAATGAGTCTAACTAAGAAATGGGAGGATGTTGGGTTTTTTATGAAAACCCTAGAAATTGGGGATTTTGGAAGACAAAAATAATGCTTATGAAATTGTTTATTTTCTTGTGTAAAGAGGATGAATGAGGAAGTATAAATATTATTATGTGTTTTTATAAAAATAGCAAACCTTCTTGATATATGATCCATGAGGATAAATTTAGCTTGTTACTAAATAATTGAGTACGTATAGTTGAGAAATGGTAAATTATTGTGCACTATGGATTGTGAAAGTTATAACCTTAAGAGATTCATGGTTAAAAACATCTTATACGACCTTGAAGGGGTTAAGTTGATTTGATTTGTGCATGATGGGAAATTGTTGTTGTGTGTTGAAGACACATGGTTATTTTGCGAAACAATGTCGACGTTAAGAAATGAGAATGGGTGTTGCTTATTATTATTGTTGATATTTGAAATTGGAGAAGTGTTATGAAATGTGGAAAGATCATGACATTGCATATTCATCTTATTATTATTTTCTTTGGATTGTAACTTTCGATCGAAGATATTTATTTCATGAAACAAAATAATGTCGCAATAAGAATTAAGGAAATGTGTATGGGGTAAATACGTTGGTAAGTCCGGTTAGGGGGTGTAGATGAATTTGATAAGTTGGCTTGAGTGTCCATGGTGAAAGACCAGAAAATCGCGCGCATAGGTGTCGAGCCTTCCGGTTAATACCGGTACAAATGATAGTTTGGTAGTACTCGTAGAGTCTACTTGCAGACACCAGCCTAAGGATTACCAGTGTCGTATTTACCGCCCCTATTGATTAAAATTGGAAGTTTGGAATGTGTTGAGATGGCAAGCTTTTATTGGAAAAATCGAGATTGCTAATTTTTATTGAAATGAGAATTTTATGAAGAGCATGAAATGAAATCTCTTTAAAAGAGCATGGCATAGCATTGACATTTGCATTTTTATTGAGAATTGCATAACTGCATATACTTTGTTAGAATTCTCTATTGGACTTTATACTCACCCCTGTGGGACCTTGGTACAGGTAAAGACGAGATGATCTCGCCAAGTTCAGGGCCCGTATAATTGTAAAAAGTGCATAGCTCTTATTTTGTTGTGATCATCTGTGAGCCAAGGGCTAATGTGTTTGGGTCCGAGAGACCATTTTGTGTAACCGGACTATTGCCTTAGAAGATGTAAGCCCATAAGGGCATTTATTTGTTTTGAGATTTAGATGTTTCATATGCTATAAATTCATGTATTCTTTTAATTCGTTTGAGTGTATAACGTAAGTGAAACTTTGTATTTAATTCATTTATTACGTATGAGATGATGGAAGGATTATTGTTATAGATGAGTCAATGTTCATTAGTATGGTAGTTTATGATGAAATATTTCGGGGCATTACAATGATTCTTTTTTACATAGGATACAAAGAGAATTAATTCATTACCTAATAACATGTTTAACTGTGTTTTTATTTTCTTAACAAACAAATAGGTCATATTTGGTTTGTTTTTCAATTTTTTTTTTGAAAATTAATTTGATAAAAATAAATATCAAAAGAAACTTTTTTTTAAAAAAAATTGAAATTTATTTTTGGACTCTCAATAGATAAAGTTATATAAAAATGATAAGTATTTTTAATTTTTTTATTTCTTTCACCAAATTAATTTTTAATTTTTAAAATTTTTTTCTGAAATAAGTTTATGAAAATCTAACCAAGCAAGTTTTTGAATTTTTTTTTGAAAGGAGTTTCTCGCGTTGTAAGTTATTTTAATGTACCTCTGTAGTTTTGTCATTTATGCTCACTTTGATCTTTTATTGTGAAGAGGTTTGAAATTTTAATGCAGTCTTCAAATGTGTTACTTCCCTGAAAAAATATTTATTTTTCATATTTTTTGGGTTGACCATTCAATTGGTTCTCTTTGATAAGTTTATTATAGAGTAATTTACCAAATTGTATGATCTCAAATTTTTTTGAGGACAAAATTTTTTTAGGACAAAATAAATTAATTGTCAAAAGTTTTATTGTAATATTTTTAACGACGAAATTAAACATTTAATAATGACTTACTATTCTATTGAGACCAAAACTTTCGTTTAAAAAATTGAACATTTTGTCACAAAATTAGATTGTATGTATTATCGATATTCTTAAAAGTTTTGTCGCTAAAGATATTTTTTTTCCATGACAATTCACCACTAGAATTGGTTTCCAAATATTCTTTGCAACAAATTTTTTACTTTTAAAGACAAAAATATTGGATCCCTAAAAACAAAGACGGAGGCACCAAGGGATCAGGGGATCACGTGTGTCACGCCCCAAATTTTAATTACTCGGAAACATTACCAAAGCCTGTAATTTAGTTCCATTTTTTTTTTTACAAATATCCATTACCCTTGAGTAATAGAAACATAATAATACATGTTCTTTCTCTCAACAAATACAATAACAACAATAATTTATGCCAAGCTTCTGTTGCGAAACTACAAATAAATAATTGCAAACAACAAGATACATTATTCACTCCTTTCACATCTATGATGAAATTATACATAAAAGGTACATAGACTCTGTTAGGTTTTTATTTTTGGCAACCCCGTTTGACAAAACTCCATTGAGTTGTAATTTTATTCGCATTTTATTTTCAGTGAAGCTATGAGTTTATTAGATGCGAATCCAACCCGAATCGAGCCTTGTAGAGAAGTTTGTGATGTTAATGCTTTCAAGATTGCCACTTCGCTGATTATGACGGGGGTCGAGCTGTCCGGTCAGCTCGCGGCCCGAAGCAAAATGCAAAAATGCATTCAAAGTTGCCTGTCTGATCATGTTATACTTTTCCAGTTTTTCCAATTTTGGCTTTCCCGCTCGAGCAGGGAAAGTGGAGCTCGAGCGGGGTTTGCGAGTTCATAGCATCTCTGCTATGCCTGAAAAAGTACTGGATGGTGTGATTCCCCGCTCGAGCGGGGAAATGGACGCTCGAGCGGGGAGCCTATATGAAATCACAAAATATGAAGTCTTCGCTCGAGCGGGAAGACCCACGCTCGAGCGGACCGCGCGATCACAGATTTCCAGATTCGTTAAGGAGTTGGTTTTCTTCTGAAATTAGGATTGCTTTGGTTTTCTATAAATACTTGGTTTTCTCCCAAAGCTAAAGGTACTTCTCCAGATCTTCTTTTTGGATCTTAAGGTTTATATCTGGAGATATTTTGCTAGTTTCTTTGATGTTTTTATTGAGTATTCAACTCATGGTTTAAAGAGAGTACATCAAAGGTTTGGTTTGTTATACACAAGAGAGAGAGTTGTTCTTCGGTGGATTCTGAAGAATTCGAGCCTGAAGCTTCAGTGGATTCTGGAGTGGCTCATTGGAAAGACAATTCCGAGGTGAAGATGGGGTTGGAAGAGGCACATAGAGGTTGGTTCAATTAGGCGTTGTGGATTCGCTAGGTAATTGAGAGTATACCTGTGTAATTCCTTTATATCATCTTAGTGGATTGTTTTGTGGCTGTTGCCCGTGGTTTTTTTATCACAGTTGGAGGTGTCCAATTGTGGTTTTTCTACGTAAAAATCGTTGTATCGATTTGTCTTGATTGTTTGATTGGGATTGTTTTTTACTGCTTATGATTGATACATAATCACAAATCAACATCTAGGGTTTCTAGATTTTTCAGACTCCATAACTCTTCGACTAATCAATCCGAATTTCTCTTCCTGAAAAAGAATAAAACAACGAGGGGTGAGCACTAATGCTCAGCAAGAATCTCATAGTTCTACAACAATAGCTAACACATAGATAGAAATGATCATGCATGTAGGGTGATACCATATAGTAAGGTGACATTTTATAAGTTCAAAATATTATACGAAAAGTATCTTTTTCTTAAAATTTCATTTGAACCTTTAAGAAAACTCACTATCATATATGTAGTCTCTCTTATTAGCAAGCTATAAATTCTCTTTGAAAACAAGTACACTTAAGAAAGAACATCATCTTAAATTTATTAACCCGATTCCAAATTATTCCTCATTTCATTTCCATTTTCCCTTATACTATTTCCAATTACTATACTCCACAACATCAAAATCCAAAGGATTAGAGTTCAAACATAACATAAAAATAACAAACCATTTTTAATTCAATTTCTCAATTGTTTACAAAACAAAACTCACAATCTTCCCTTATAGTCACAAGCAATCCATTGAGTTCGTCATCACCAATCCTTAATCCAATTGCCATTTCATTTTCCATTCTTTCAATTAATTTTCATATCAAATATCGGATCCAATAACAAGTCATCTCCATGAGTCACACGCTTTACCGGTCACAAGCCGGAAGGAATAGGGAACCTCAGGCTTTACTGGTCACAAGCCGGAAGGAATGCGGAACCTCACGCTTTACCAGTCACAAGCCGGAAGGAACGCGGAACCTCAACATACCACACGCTTTACCGGGCACTACTCTGGAAGAAAGGCGGAATCCATCTCAAGCGCCACGCTTTGCCGGCTCAAAATACGGCGGGAAACGGACCCCAAGGTAATATCACAATCCATCATTACAATTTGTGGGCAATGCCAACACATCTTCCATTATTTCTGTAACACATTAGTTCAATACACATCCACTATATATTAAAATTCCATTTACATAACAAGTACAAATATGTTCCACGACCTTCTTCATTATCCATTAAATCATTCATTGTTTCGTAACAAAAATATAACAACGCATCCATAGAGTTATAAAGATTTATCTTTAAAGTGTTCACAATTCTTGAGTTCAAACTATTTCTTTACTTTTCCATTTTATTATCAAGTCTTCAACTTCAATTTTTACAACACATTGATTGTCAATTACTACCTAAGGTTATAAATTAAATCTCCAACATTTAATTTCTTTGATACAACTCCTTCATATAACACCGTCATATTTCCCAATCTCCCATTTATTATTGTTCACACTCATCTTAACCCAACATAGACTTAATTTCATAAATTTAATGTTGATTGAAGTATTCTTCATTTTCCAAAATAAAACTTCATAACTAAAGCTAAACATAATTTGGGCTTTTAGTTTTGAGGTATAAAATCAATTCCTAACTACACAATAAAATTCTTAAATCTTCACTTCATTATCTTATCAAAAATTCTGAATTATCCATATCATTAACAATTTCTTCCCCCAAATTTTGTTTCATATTATCACATGATTTATAAGGTCCACAACAAGAGTTCAATCGCAAATTTTACATAATTTTCAAATACTTCCAAAATTCAATTAAACTTGTATATGTGCAATTCAATACCTCAATTTCATCATTCTACTTCCATCTTAGGCAAAACCATCAATCATCTACATGCACCAAGTTAGGGTTTTAAAAGAAATTAAAGCTTTTCACCCAAACACTTTTTATTCCAACTCTTCTATTAATTATACACCCAATTTCATAAGCCCATAATCATAATCCAAAAATTAAACCCCTAACATTTCAAATCCTAAACCCCCAATCTCATGATTTATCATAATATGATCAAAAATATAAATTTTGTATTTATATAAGAAAATACCACAAGTCTATCTATAAATGAGAGTATTGAAGGAGAACTAGAACCCCTACCTCAAGGATCAAGCAAGAAAGCAAAGCTTCAAGAAGAATCCTTCTCAAATCCAAAATCCAATCGGTTGAAAATGTTGAGCTTCATGTATTCTTCACTTTTTGGTAAGAGATCTTGGCCAAATCTTTGAGAAATGGAATCTATTTGGGTCAAGAAATCAAGGGTTTTCAGACCTAGGGTGAGAGAAAGGAAGAGAGAAAAGGAAAGTGCAAAGAATGATCTAGAAAATCACTTTTTAAGTTGCTGAATTTGCGCAGTCCGCTTGAGCGCCACTTTCTGCGCTCAATCGTACTTACTTCCAGCACAGATACCACAACTTCAAACGAACGTAACTCTCTTACCTGGACTCCATTTTAGGTCGTTCTTGTGTCCAAATCGAAGCCCCAGAAACAAGCTTTCCAATGGTTCTAGCCTCACACCCAAATTCAAAGTATGAAAAAAGAAAAGGGTACAAGAGTGACGGCTGTTCGTAGGAAGATTATCCGAATTAAAGTTTTTAGTCCAAGCTTACTTTACCATCATGTTACCACTTCAATCAATGTCCCAAAAAAAAAACAAGGGGGCTCCAAACAAAATAATAAAAATGTCAAGAGCAATCCCATTAGTTCCAGAAATTCAGACTCAACCAGGCAGACCACTCGAGCGTCCAATCTTGCGCTCGAGCGAACAGACCAACAAAGCCGACCGCTCGAGCGAACACTCCTCCGCTCGAGCGGGAATTCACAACTCTCAGAATCTCTGATAGACTACAAAAGTACTAGGAGTCTCACAAGTCCGCTCGAGCGTTAACTTTTACGCTCGAGCGAAGGGAAAAATTTTGGAGTGTTACGACGTGCCCACCCTGACTTTTCAAATTTTGTTGTTGTTGTTGTTGGGTCTTAGCTAAACACGTTACATTGACAAACCCCAATCATGCACATAGCCCCCTTCCCTCCCCAAATTTCCAAAGTCTTAACATTTCTATTTTTTTTTTTTTTTTTTTTAAATTCTTAACTTGCTAGGCAAGGGTCAATCTAAAAAAAAAAAAAAAAAAAACTTGCTGGGCAAGGCTTCCAACAGCAGGAGGACCCTCTAAAACCCTAAAAGTGTATGAAATTCTTTATTATTTTTATTTATTCATAATATTTGTTAAGTGTTTTCGTATTTTCTTTATCTTCTTTGTATTTCTTTGTTACTTTGCAATTTACCGGCCTGCGATTTACTAGATTGGGCTCAGACAACACAGATTTGAGACTACAATACAACATTGGTGTCTTATCTTCATTGTTTACCGGTAACATTATTTATTATTTTTTACTTTTAAATAAAAATTATGAGTATTAATTTATATTTGTTAAGTTTTGATTTGTAAAACAATTTTAGGATGAAGCACTAATAAATTCCAAAATATGATCTCGTGAACTGTTTAGTCCTCATTATTTTCTTATGAACCCTGTACGAGCACGAAATAATCTTCTCGTATTATCCTGTTGATCAAGTTTGCACTCCTCCAAATGTCGTCGCTTTACTCCCTGAAAACACAAACGCGAGCTAGTCGGCGGGTGTGTGCCGGATACCTCTCCGATGCCTAAGTCAGCAAAATAGACAAATAGACAAAAGCTCTATGTATTCGAGAATCAAAGTTGTGTTACCTCTACATGGGTTCTGTTGTGAGCTTTTATAGTTTTTGCTTGGCACAATCCTAATGGGACTCTGTAGACACCCCATTTTTGACCAACCTTAAGACTCAGACGTCATCGATTGAGCGCTCGGTGATAGTGCATGTTGAGCTCGTTTTGAGGTTTCGGAGTTTTTTGGCTAAGTGCCTTGCCTCCGAGCCTCTGAATTCTTCGTGCTTTGGCTCGATTTGCGGACCGAACCTTGTTTCTCTTCCAAGGAGGGAGGGAGAGGTCTTGTAGACCATCTCTTTGTGGTTGTAGACCACTTTTTCTAGTCATAGACTACTTTTCCCGCTTGGAGACCAGTTTCCGATTTTCGGAGCCTTCGGCCGCGCGCCTTATCTCGGGACCGCTTAATGTTCTCCGTTTGGCGTGGTTTTTGAACCACACCTTGTTGCCTCTGTCTAGAGGGACACTGTGGTCTGGGAGACCACTTTTGTGGTTTTGAACCACTTTTGGTACCCGTAGACTAGTTTTCCAGTCTCCTGGCCGCACGCCTTGACTCCCGAACTTTCGTCTTACATCCTTTTTGGTTTGTTTTTGGTACAAACCTTGTTTTCCTTGTTTGGACGGTGGTACAAGGGTGGGAGACCAGTTCTTCCCCTTGGAGACCACTTTTCCTCCCGCCAGCCAGTTTTCTAGTCGGCCAACTGGTTTTCTTGGTCTTTGGGCCACCTTTTCTGGTCGGCCACCATACCACTAGCTTGTTTTCAGTGTGTAGACTTCTCCTACCCATGGCCGACTAGTTTTCTTCTTGGGAGACCACTTGTGGTGGTCGGCCGATCACTTCAAGTAGCTGGCCGACTACTTCAAGTGGTCGGCAGCTTTTCATCACCTTTTTGGAGATATTTTCATCCAGTTGGCACAATTGGAAGGCACTGAAGCCATCCTCCATACACGTGTATGGAGGGATGGCCTTGAACCCCAAGCTTGTCCAACAAGCTTGAGCCTTGGTTCTCTATATAAGAGAACCTCCTCCTCCCTCCTCCAGCTTCAGATTTTTGAGACTTGAGAGTTATACATACATACTTGTATCTATCTTGCATCTTCCTTTCATTTTTGTGCTTTAAAGTGTAATTTTATCATACTTTAACACACAAACACACACTCAAACACCATACTCTTGGAGCTGAGGTCCCTTGAAGTTGTTTTTGAAGTTTTTGGACTGGTTTTGGTTCAAAAAGTGTGCTGGAGTTTGTAGACACCCCATTTTTGACCGACCTTAAGACTCAGACGTCACCGATTGAGCGCTTGGTGATGTTGCATATTGTGCTCGTTCAGAGGTTTCAGAGTCTCGATTGCGAGTCTTGCCTCCGGACTTCCGGACTATTTTATGCCTTGCCTCGGTTTGCGAACCAGGCCCTGTTTTTCTTTGCTTTCTCTTCCCGAGGGGAGGGAGAGGTCACGTAGATCATCGCTCAGTGGCCGTAGGCTACGTTTCGTGGTCATAGGCCATTTTTCTCGTTTGGAGCCCGGTTCCCGATTTTCGGAGCCGTCGGCCGTGTGCCTTGGTTCGGGACCGCTTAACCACCTCCGTTTGCTCTGATTTTTGGCGTGCATCTTATTTATTACCTTTTGAGGGACACTGAGGCTCGAGAGACCAACTTCGTGGTCGAACGCCACCTCCGGTGCTTAACAGTCAGTTTTCGGGGCCCCGGGCTGCGTGTTTTGGCCCCCGAACCTTCGTTTTACATCGGTTTGGGTTCATTTTTGGTGGAGACCTTATTTTCATTGTTATGAAGTTCGTAGAAGGGTGGGAGGCCAGCAATTGTTCTGGAGACCAGCTTTATTCCTTCGTCGCTCTCCGTCGCCCGTTTTCCTCGCTAGAAAGCTGATGTTGACCATTCCCGGGCCACTTTCTTGGACCCTCAACCACATATTTGTGATGTACACAGCTGGGAGGCCACCAATATGTCATGGCCGGCCAGCAATTCATCCTGACCCTTTTGAACACCTCTAAAAAGCAAGCTTTTCTCTCTCCTAGTTCACTTTTTCCAGTTTTTCTCCACATAGCTGTGTTGTGCACACATGGGAGGCCACCAATATGGGGTGGTGTAGACGTCCCCGAACGCCCCGGGAGGGTTAAGTCCCGTTCTGTTCATATTGGGGTCACTACAGTTCGAAGGACTCAAATGTCACGGTTCTTAATCTTAAACCAAAGAGTCCAAATCCGGCAAATCGTTTTGAAAACAGATTTTTTGAAAGAAGTGCCAAACATGGACTGCTTTGCCAGATAACAGAGTCGCCACCTAAATATTTTAAAATGGGAAATTTAGGAAACCCTGACTCGGTGCCAAAGGCCACGTGTCCGTCATCACCAAAGTTGGCTCGGGAACTTGGGTACGATTGGGGAAGGTTACATCGTGAGCACCCCCGCTCGCCCGGTCAAAGACCGGCCTCTACTAACCATGATATCTGTTTTTGAAAACATTGTGAGTTCTTATTCCGGTTATTAGCCTAGGTTACTATGTGATGCTCGCAGCAAACAAGTATAGACTGGGCCGCCTGAATTGGAACAAAACATTTCATGTTTGTTTGTTTGAAAATGGTTTGATGGTGCTACCCGCAGGTAGGCTAAGACGTGGATTTGCCACCCTCAGGTGGGCTTAGAAAACATGATTTTGCCACTATCTAGTGGGCTTAAAACAAACATTCAACGCATTGTCCCAATTCAAGTAACTCAACCTCCACCCACAGGCATTCAAGGCAATTATATCACATAAGCACATAGCCTCATGGCAAGCATGCTATCATGGCAACACTCACACGCATGCAAGGATGCTAAAGCATAAATACTCACCGAGTACTCCAAGCCAAAACAAAAGCTTATTAGAAATCATGCATGATCCTAATTATACAGTAATGCCTAATGCAACACATGCAATATGCAACTATAGCAGGCTCGGCTTTTCTAAACATGGCATGTGGGATGCTACAACTAACACGTATTCATTTTGGAATTGAAATACAAATGCAGTTTGTATGATGCGCCGAGCCCGGTGCATGCAAAACAGATGAATGATGCAAACATGCTGTCATACTGTATGCTAATTGAAATATGTCCTATATCTAACCATCGTAAGCGGATAAATAAAAGGGAGAAAGAAATGGGGGTTGGAAGACATACATCGCACACACCCACACTTATTACAGTTATGCCCTCGCGCAGAGGGTCCGAATAAATATACAGTCCGAATGAAAGAATATTACAGATTCCTAATTAATAAATTAAGCTAAGTAAGCTTTAAAATGGCGTGCAAGCCAGGGGCTGCCTCGCTTCTGATGAATGATGTATGCCGGACTGCCTTTGCGCAGAAATCCACTGGGATGCCCAATTTAGCCTCTGTTTGCGATATTTTTCGAAATGCGTGCCAGGTCTCGGAAGACTGCTGATCCTTGATTTTGCTGCAACAGAGAGCAGGAAAAGGGCATAGCAATGTATTTCACAAATATATGCATGCCTCGATTCTCGTGCCACCAATCACGCATATCGATGCATGATGACCGAGGAATCGGATTGCATAACTCAATATAGGGTGAATGCAGATGAATGCTACAACAAAACCTAACTCCATCATGGGTAATCCGGAGTGTCGGTAACTGGGGAATTGAGACCCGTTCCGTCACTCGGAGTACGAAACGTGCCTCGTTTCCCGTGCCCGGGCTAACTCCTATCCTGAACACGATGCGATATGCATGATATGTATGAAATGCAGCTAAAATACAATCCTAGCATACACAATGCTATGAAAATGAGATGCCTCGAAATGCGTGCCACGGGCACGCAAACCGAGACGATGATCCTAAGGCATAAAATGGCATATGCAATGCAATTGGACTTACACTAACATGAGGGAGCCTCAGCCACACTCACATAAGAGGCCGTCGGATGAAAATGAGCTGCCTCGAAATGCGTGCCCACGGGCACGCAAACCGAGGCGGTGGCATACGCAATGCAAATGACATAGAAAATGCAAATTGGGCTTACACTAACATGAGAGGGCCTCGGCCGCACTCACATAAGATGCCGTAAGATGAAAATGAGCTGCCTCGAAATGCGTGCCCGCGGGCGCGCAAACCGAGGCAATGTCATAAAAGCATGAAATGGCATGAAAATGCAAATTGGGCTTACACTAACATGAGAGGGCCTCAGCCGCACTCACATAAGATGCCGTCGGAGAAAACAGAGGTGCCTCGAAAAGCGTGCACGCGGGCACGCAAACCGAGGCATGGCCCGAAGGCATGAAATAGCACGGGAAATGATATGCAAGCATGCAAACCAAATTTCAGCACCTAAATGAAAGGGAAAACAGCCCCGAAATGATACGAAATGACAATCAATGCATGAAATCATCCTGAAATGTGATTCTAAATACCCGAAATGGCCTACGGCTATGCTAAACATGCAAAATTGATACATGAAAGCAAAAACAGTAGCAAGGCAGCCCCAAATATGGCATTTTTTCAGTACAAAGCAAGGCTAAACAACAACTACAAGTATGGCAAACTTAGCATGCAAAAATGGGGAAAAATAGGGGAATTACAAAGCAAGTAGTGTATACAATGCTCAAACCAGAAAATCAGTTCTAAAAAATTGAAGAGGGGCCAAAAACATGCATATTTACAGTAGATGAGATCCTCTAATTCAGTATGTAGACATGCTTAACATAGTGTGCAAAAATGAGCCAACAAAGGGCTACAACATGAGGTACCATAAGCAATGACCAAACGACTTTGGACCCTTAACAAAACATGAAGAATGGGTCATTTTAAGACACTCTCTAAGCCTTATGAAGGCTCAAATCAGTAGCTAACCAAGCTTAACAAAGCATGCAATTTTACGGGAAATATAGGAGGTACAACATGAAGTACCAAAAGCATGCATCAAACAACTTTAGACCCTTAACAAAACTTGACAATAAGGCAAAAATAAGGATATTTTCAGTACTGATGATGGCTCAAAACAGGAGCTAAGTAAGCTCAAAAAGGCATTCAAGATGGGGCCAAAGAGAGGTATAAAGAGAGGTACAACATGGAGGCCTCAAACCAATTTGATCCCTTCTACAATGTTGTATAGGGACCTAAAATAAACTCAATTTCAGTTAATGGCATGCTCAAAATCAGATCATAAACAGGCCAAAGAAATCATGCAATTTTACGGTAATTTGAAGTAATTACAAAGCAAGTGCATGATAGAGAGGACAAACAGGGTTGAGCCCTTCTTCAATGTTGAAGAGGGGCTCAAAATGAGCCCACTCACAGTTTACCTCATGCTCGAAATCAGATCACTCATAAGCCAAATATTCAATGCAAAATAAAGGCATACAAGATGCTATTGAAGCAAGTGCACCATAGAGGGCTCAAACAGGGTTGAGCCCTTAAACAAAGATGAAAATGAGCTCAAAAGAGGACCACTTTCAGTAGGGGTCGGAGCTCAACACAATAAGCAAATAGGCTTAAGATTTGAAGCAAAAATGAGCTCAAAAGAGGGTGAAGTGTACTTACCCTTGAAGATCAAGACTTTGGTTGCTCTTTGCTTGATGAAAGTTGCTTCTAAGCTTCTCAAGAACCCCTCCTTGCTGCTGGAATGGAGTTGGTGATGGTGATGCTAGGTGTTGATGAACAAATGGTGCCAAGACTTGGATGTTTGAAGCTTTTTGGAAGAGAGGAATGGAGGAGATGTATATGCAAGGCTCAAAGGATTTTTTTCTCTCCTTAAACCAGCTGGTGGCTGCTGGTTTTTATGGCCAAGAAATGGGTCAAAAAGGAGGGCAAAAAGGTGGGAAAAATATCTAGATATTTTGCTCTAAATATCTTTCAAAATATCTTTCAAAATATCTAGATATTTTGCTCTAAATAAAAAGTGGCGTTCGGCCACGAAGTGGGCATCAGAGGCCCCAGTGTTCCTCGAAATGATAAAATAGAGGCACTTGCCAAAATTGAACAAAAACCGATGCAAAACGAAAGCTCGGGGACCAAAACCGCGCGGGGTCCCGAAAATGGGCCGTGAGCATCGAAAGTGGCGTTCGGCCACGAAGTGGGCATCTGAGGCCCCAGTGTTCCTCGGTATGATAAAACAGAGGCACTTGCCAAAAACCGGAGGAAATCGATGCGAAATGAATGCTCGGGGCCCAAACCGCGAGATTCGGGGCCCGAAAACTGGCTGTAGGCACCGAAAGTGGCATTCAGCCACGAAGTGGGTATCTGAAACCCCAGTGTGCCTTGTTATGATAAAACAGAGGTATGTACCAAGAACCGGAGGAATCGGAGACGGTTGGGCGGTCCCGAACCGAGGCACACGGCCTGACGGCTCCGAAAACCGGGAATCGGGCTCCGAAATGGGCAAAATGGCCTACGGCCACGAAAAGTAGCGCACGGCCACCGAGAGATAGTCTACAAGACTACTCCCTTCCCTCAGGAAAGAAAACAGAGAAAACCGAGTCTGGTTCGCAAACCGAGACAAGGCACAGAAGAGGATTCGGAAGTTCGGAGGCAGGGCGCACGGCTGCGACTCTGAGACTTCTGAATGAGCACAGTATGCAACATCACCGAGCGCTCAATCGGTGACGTCTGAGTCTTAAGGTCGGTCAAAAATGGGGTGTCTACAGGTGGCCGGCCAACAATTTTAATTGACCCTTTTGACCCTGGCCGGCTGGCCAAGGGAGGTGGCCGGCCGGCCACCTGAACCTCCAAAAACTGGCCGGCCATGTTCCTCACACCTGATTCCTTACAGATACACCCTAATTTTCCCCCCAAATCCTGTATCCGGGGGGGGGGTCTTTTGGGGGGGAAATTTGAATTTGATTTTCCCCCCCTTTCCTCCACTCCTTTGCCTATATAACCAGCACCTCCAGCTGCATTTTAGAGGGTTACAAAACTTGGTTAGAGCATTATACATACAACTTCCATATCTCTCTCATCCAAGCTCCAAAACCGTAATTTCTTGGCCATTTTTACCCTACAACCCATAGCACCACACCTCTACACTCCATTCTAGCACTTTGGAGGACATTTGAAGAGGTTGGAAGCTCACAAATTTGGTCCAAAAGCTGCTGGTTCACTGCTCTACAAGGGTAAGCACTCATTTCCCTCAAACTCGCCTTTTTTTGCTTCATTTATAAGCCATACTTGCAAGCATTTTTGGGCTCCGACCCAAACTGAAAATGGTCTTATTTTGAGCTTATCTTCATGTTTTATTAAAGACTTTTCTCTGTTTAAGGTCATCCACTATCCCTTTCCTTTTATCTCTCTTTTAGGGCCTAATCTTGCATGATATATTAGCCTTGTTTTTGAGCATTTCTGGGCTCCGAGCCAAACTGTAAATAGTCATATTTTGAGCTCCTCTCCATGTTTGATCAAGGATCTCTTATTTTTTGAGGTCTCCTACTACCTCTTGTCTCTCTATCCCTCTTTTAAGCCTACTTTTGCATGATAGTTTAGCCCTACTTGTGCTTATTTTCGTGGCTTGATATAAACTGTGAAGTGCCATGTTTTGAGCTCCTCTTAAACTTTGTTGAAGGGATCTTTGCCATTTGGGGCCAGCTGCTGTCCCTTGCCTCTAATCTCTCTTTTAGGGCTATTTTTGCATGATAGATTAGCCCTACTTGTGTTCATTTTCGAGAGTTGTCATAAACTGAAAAATATCTTGTTTTAATCTCATATTCAAGATTTTTTAAGGTTCCATTTTTTTTTTTGAGCTCATATGCTTCCTTGCATGCTTGATTGTCTCATATTTTGAGCCTTACACCTAAGCCCTTGTTGCATGTTTGGTTTGGCCTCTGAGCCACTGGAATCCAGTGGATTTCCAGTGGCTTTGATGTTGTTTCGAGCCTCCAAATCAGAGGGGGGTGACCCCCTCTCACCTTGACTTGTTTGGTGGTCATTTTGGCTTTCCAAAGAGACCCTATCTTGCATGCCTTGAAGTCACATTTCAGGGTC
Source organism: Camellia japonica (assembly GCA_030407325.1). Classification (NCBI taxonomy): domain Eukaryota; kingdom Viridiplantae; phylum Streptophyta; class Magnoliopsida; order Ericales; family Theaceae; genus Camellia; species Camellia japonica. Next base: position 163,049,509 of record JAPPVO010000019.1, on the reverse strand, counting down.
AATTTGGTGAGTTTTGGGACTACCATATTTGATTTTCAGAGTTTTTTGTGCCATGCTAAATGTCCATCTTGTATGTGCCTAATAACTCCTTGCATGGCCCTCTAAAGTAACTCATCATTTTTGCATGCCATGGTTGCATATTAGTGGTTATTTGGACCTATTTTAGCATGTTTTATTCACTGATTTTTCCTGGTTTGGTGAGATTCCATATGCTTCATACACTTGCCATGTAACCCATGTTTACTAGTCAAAATTGCATGCTATGTTAGGCCATCTTGCTAGCATCTTTTAGCCATGCTTTGAACTAGAGATGTGCATGTTTTGGGACTTCCTTGGTTCTGTCTTCATGCTTCATGATCAAAAAATGCATGCTTTGTATAGCTATAGGTCAATCCATGTGCCTAGTTTTATGTTTCGGGATTCATCTCATGCATCGGGTGCCATGTTTCCATATTTCGGGACTGTTTAGCATCACATTTTAGCGCTGAAATTTGCATGTTCATATGCCATATTCCATGCCTTGCCATGCCTTGTTAGAGTGGCATTCGTGCCCTAGGATCGGTCCTCGGTTTGCGTGCACGTGTGCACGTATTTCGAGCGTCTCATTTTCATCTAATGGCCACTAATGTGAGTGCGGCTGAGGTCCACTCATGTTGGTGTAAGTCCATTATGCATTGTGTATGCCATTTCATTCCATAGCATTGTGTATGCTAGGTTGCATATTAGAACATTGTGTATGCCATGTCACATCGAGCATCGAGTATGCCATTTTAGTCCGTAGCATTGCGTATGCTAGGTTTGCATATTAGGACTACATTCATGCATGTCATGCATATTGCATTGTGTTCGGGATAGGAGTTAGCCCGAGCACGGGAAGCAAGGGACATTTCGTACTTCGAGTGACGGAACATGTCTAAATTCCCAGTCACCGACACTCCGGATTATCCATGATGGAGTCTTGGTCTTGTTGTGTTTTCCTGTGCGTTCATTCCATATTGAGTTGTGCAATTCGACTCCTCGGCCATCATGCATCGAGATGCGTGATTGGTGGCACGAGGATCGAGACATGCATACATACGTGAAAATACATTGCTATGCCCCTTTCCTGCTCTCTGTTGCAGCAAATCAGAAATCAGCAGCTTTTAAAAGCCTTCCACAGCATTCCGGCTTCAATTGCAAACAGAGGCTGATTGGGGCATCGCGATGGATTTCCGTGCCAAGGCAACCCGAACATGCATCATTCATCATTCGGAGCAGAGTCGAGGCAGTCCCTAGCTTGCATGCTAGTTTATTGCTTTCCTAGATTAATTTGTTAATTAATTAGGATTTTGTACTTATTCGGACTGTAATTATTTATTCGGGACCGTATTATTTATTCGGACCCTCTGAGCGAGAGCAATATTGTAATAAGTGTGCGTGCGTGTGATGTATGTCTTCCAACCCCACGTCTTTCTCCCTTTTATTTACCAGCTTATGATGGTTAGATTAGGGCATATTTCAATTAGCATACAGTATGATAGCATGTTTGCATTCATTCATTTGTTTTGCATGCACCGGGCTCGGCGCATCATACTAACTGCATTGTATTTCAATTCCAAGTTGAATACATGTTAGCTGTAGCATTCCATATGCCATGTTTAGAATAGCCGAGCCTGCTATAGTTGCATTTCTGCATGTGTTGCATTAGGCATTTCTATATAATTAGGATCATGGATGATTTCTAATTAGCTTCTGTTTTGGCTTGGAGTACTCGGTAAGTGGTTATGCTTTAGCATCCTTGCATGCGTGTGAGTGACTGCCATGATAGCATTCTTACCATGAGGCTATATGCTTATGTGATATATCTGCCTGAATGCCTGTGGGTGAAGGTTAGGTTATTTGGATTGGAACAAATCATCAACTGTGAGTTTTAAGCCCACTAGATAGTGGCAAAACCATCTTTTCTAAGCCCACCTGAGGGTGGCAAAATCTGCATTTTAAGCCTACTTGCGCGTAGGAAACCATCTTTCAAAAACAAACATGAAATGTTTTGTTCCAATTCAGGCGACCCAATCTATACTTGTATGCTGTGCGCATCACATAGTAAATCTAGGCTAATAACCGGAATAAGAACGCATAATATTTTCAAAAATAGATATCATGGTTAGTAGAGGCCTATCTTTGATCGGGCGAGCGGGGGTGCTCACGAAGTGACCTTCCCCAATCATACCCAATTTCCCGAGCCGAGGCAACTTTGGTGATGACGGACACGTGGCCTTAGGCAACGAGTCAGGGTTTCCTAAATTTCCAAAATAAAATATTTAGGTGGCGACTCTGTATCTGGCAAAGCAGTCCATGTTTGGCATTTCTTTCAAAAAAATCTATTTTCTCAAAACGATTTGCCGGATTTGGACTCTTTGGTTCAGATTAAGAACCGTGACACAATTTGAGTCCGAACTATAGCGAGGTCCCTCGCGGACTTGTTACAGTTTCTGGCGACTCCGCTGGGGAGTTAGAGAACTTGACTCGAACTCATGATATCTTGTTTTGGCTACACTTATGTGTTTCTTTGCATTGCATTTGCATTGGTGTGCCTAGGACACCGTGTTTGCCATCTGCTATTCCTGAACGGTTTGCCGGAGGCTTGTCTTGTCAAGGCATGACCATAAGGCTGACCGGTTGTGGGCTCTGCCAGTATGGGAACAAAAACCCCGATTTTACCGGGGCACCCTTTTGACCATTCGACCTAGTGCATATTCGGAACCGTAGTGACCATTCCAAACTAGGACAGGTTGCTTACCCGATATAGGTTGTTTGAAACCGCTGCGTGCGTAGTGAAACCCTAGTTCCTGACAAAATAGGACAGGGAAACCCTACCCCAACATAGGGGTGTTTTGGCTCTCACTTGCTTGTTATGTGCTTTAGAGTGCGTCTCTACAGGAATGCATGTATCAGTTTACGAGTTTGGGCATCAGGCCTGCGGGCACCAGTTCAGTATTTTGGGATTCAGTTTACCTGAGGGTATCAGTTTGCAGGGCAGAGATTTGGGCAGAATTCAGTAGAGAGCACACTCATTCAACTATGCTCGTATATGTTCAGGTGAAATCAGGCTGAGATACTGTCTGTTTTCTCTTTTGCTAGGGTAGTCTTGGAACCATAGCTTCAGAAGGCTCCAATATCCCCCGGGTACACCGAACTTGTGTTGATAGACTTTGTCGGGTCAGAGATTCAGTTCAAGGGCAATCAGTGTTCCTTTACCAGAGGCATGGTGAAAAGGTCGGTCAAGCACAGACCACCAGTACAGCAGCTACCAGCTCAGTGGTCTTTGAACAGCCAGGTTGAGATTTGAGTCTACTGTAGAGATAGATATACTGGCGGTTCAATCAGATCAGGACAATATGTCAGGCTTAGAAGAGATAGTGCGCCAGCTCCAGGATAGTATGAAAGCCATGCAGCAAGACACTGTCCGTCAAGCGGAATTTGCCAAGCAACAGGCCGTGGTCATAGCCCAACAGGCAGAGACAATTGCCAAGTTAGAGCAGCAAACTGGAGTATCTACTTCACACCAGGCTCCTCCCCCACCAAGAGTTCCCATACTCGGGGAGGCAACCCACGTCCAGGATGATACGGACATTCCAGGCGGGCCAGCTCCGCCCCCGGTTCTACCCCAGCCATTTAAAACACCCACCAACCTACCAGACTCCCCTTTTGAGTTCGAGACGGACCCCACAGCATTGAAAGTGAGCAAGCTTGAGAAATTGTTCAAAAGGTCTCAGGGGGCCCACTCTATTCCCGATATAGAGGATGGTTATACCGACTCAGTGGTGACGTTACCGGATCGGTTCAAGATGCCACATATCGATCGATTCGGTGGCTCTGAAGACCCAATGGTGCACCTCAAACTGTTTTCTGATATCTTAAGGCCAATGGGTTTGACCACAGCCTAGAAATTGTCATTATTCGGCCGAACCCTGTCTGGGATAGCCGCAATCTGGTATGCAAAATTGGAGAGCTCTGTGAAACAGAATTGGGAAGAGCTGGCTAAGGCCTTTATTGCTCAATACTCCTACAACACACAGATCGAGGTCACAACTCGTGATCTCGAAGTCACCCGCCAAGAACCAAAGGAGGGTTTCTCAGAATTCGTGATGAGATGGAGAGCAAAGGCCTCAATGATGACTACAAGGCCTTCCGACAAAGATCAGATCAGGATGATTGTTCAGAATTTGCATGGCAAATTGTTGCAAAAGATGGTCGTTCTACCTCTGTTTACCTTTCCAGCCCTTCATGAAATGGGGGTTCAAATCGAGGATGCCATCAAACAAGGGATCTTTGCAGAAGATAACGAGCCTTTGAAGAGGAATGTTGCTCGCAGTTCCAATGCTACTACTGATGGTAGCACAGCTGCGAAATGCTCAGAAGTAGACACTATAACCACTTCCCTCAATGGCCAAGAACCAACCACTTCAACTCGGCCCTAAGCCCGAAAATTCCATCCTCTTTACATGAGTCTCTCTCAAGCTTTGAAAAAGCTGCGAGAAGAAGGGCACCTAGAACTTCTAGAACCCCAACCCCTTCCAAACCCTCTTCCGCCAAGATATGACCTAGCTAAATACTGTGCCTACCATCAACAGCACGGTCATGATACGAACCGTTGCATCTGCCTCCGTCATAAGATTTAGGATTTTATTGATGAAGAGACCCTAGCTCCACCAAAAGGACCTCAGGTTAGTACTGACTCGTCACCTCCCCACCTCAACCTCATCCATACACTACCATCCACCTTCGACCCCAGCATATACATCACCCCAGCCCATCTACCCAGGCCTGAGGTGTTCATTCCAGAAAGCATGGACTTATGCATGATGGATGCACCTGGACTCCAATCATCTCAAACCCGTGAACCCACTACTTCTGAGCTAAAGAGAATGATCGAAGATCTTCAAAGAACTGTGACAGATCTAGCCTCTGGGACATTGGCTCCATCATCAACCACAGCACATGCTAGGAGTTTCACGACAAAAGGCTCCCCAATCTTGGGACGGGCTCCATTTGAAGAAGGCTGATCCCTTGACCAAGTGGAGACGAGTGGTAAGAACAAGGTAGGGGCAGGCATTGGTCCCCATGAACACCTTCAATGGGCTGTTGAGGCGTTGAAAGCCAAAGGGCTGAATAAACAGCAAGTAATTGCAGTTGTTGCAAAGATTGTGGATGGCACTTTTGCCACTCAGAATAAGAGCAGTTTGAATCAAGGGGCAAGCCAGGAGAAGGGTCGTTGTACCAGAAACACCCCTTTCAGCTCCAATCCTACACTCGGAAGAGATCATCAAAAGTCAGCACCTACCGACCCTTTCGCCGGTACATCCAACACAACCAGCTCACAACCTGCCAAATACCCACCTCGGGGCCAAAGGGTGTTCACCCCACTGGACATGTCTCTGTCAACGGCCCTGAGGGTCCTGATCGAAAAGGGGCATCTGAAGCCCCTAGAGCCGCGGCCATTACTGAATAAACTTTCTCTCTCCCACAACCCGGCGAAGTACTGTGTCTTTCATCAACAAGCTGGCCATGACACTGACATGTGTTTTCGTCTTCACCATGAAATACAAGATCTGATTGATAAAAAGGTCATCTTCGCGTCAGGTCCTGCAAAGTCTATCGGCACTGGATCGGTGAACTTGGGGGATAATGTGACCATGTGATCGGGGGATGAACCGCCTGCGGATGGCGCTTAGTTTACTCCAGATATGGTGGATGGCATGCACTATTTTGAGCACATTTGCGAATGTTGTTAATTTGTACTTTCTGACTTGGGTATTGGGTCAGTCTTGTTGTTTTGTTTTGAGTCTGTCCTTTTGTTTTGAGTTAGTCTTTTTTGTTTTGGGTCTGTCTTGTTGTATCAAGTCAGTCCTGTTGTATAGGAGTCGGGTGATTTCGGGGGGTGTTACCTCGGGCGTCACCATTTTGTTTTGTGTTTGTCTTTTCGTTTTGTTTTGAGTCTGTTTCTGCCAGGGAGCCAGTTATGCCAACAGATTTTGAATGAAACAGCAGTGATTTTCATGTTCTCACATTTGCTTCTGCCTTGTGCCAGTTATGCCGGAAGTTCAGAATGAGATGACAGTATTTGACTAAGAACTCTGTTTTTTCTGTGCCTTGAAGTCGTTGTAATGACCTAAGTTTTTCAAAACTTTTTGAACACTGCGGTGAAAACGAAGAGGAAGGAATTCCTCGGGATTTGCAAAACTTTGATCAATTGAGAGAAAGAGAGGTGTGCTAAGCCCTTAATGAATGAAATCATGCTTGTTAGCGTGAGTACTGAAAAGGACCCTGGCTTGATCTAGACTGGTTTCACACTATCTTCAGCGCGAGCGATTTGTCGCTTTTTTTAAAAAATTTCGAAAACAAAATGTTTTGCGCGGTCCTGCGAAGACCTGTGTGGAATCGCTCTTGAGATTGTGCAGCTTAGGATCGCTTTCAGCCTCGAGACTTAAGCCCTTGCTTTCAAACCTTGACCTTGGGTTTAGAGTGTTCAACGATCAACCGCGATATGAGGCCTGTGTGGCCAGATTTGAAACAGTCCATGAATTAGCAGCAAGAAAATTAGATCAAGAAGACCAGATGTCACCAAAAACAACTTGCGAAGCTAGGTCGGAAGCACCCTTTGAACTAGGGGCAAAGATGTCAGATGTGCTCGAAGAGCCGAAGATAAGTCCTCTTGCAAATCAACAGCCACTCTCCTAGATACGGATGACTTCAAAACCCTACAACCATTTGGCATGGACCAAGCTACACTTTTACCCTTTGAGAGGCTCGCTGGGTGAAAAACCCAGAAGGGCGACCCAGGTAAAAGTTAGAGCGAGACAAAAAAAAAATATACAAAAAAATGCAAAAAGAAAAGAAAAAGAAAAATGCAAAAAAAGAAGAAGAAAAAGGAATGAAAAGAATATAAAAAAAAAAAAAGAAAGAAAGAAAGAAGAACAAAGCTCGCAAGGTCGAAAACCCGCGACGGGCGCCTTGGCAAAAGTTAGAGCCTAAAAAGGAGAGGTTAAAACCCGAGTGTACCTTAACCCCGAACTACGTAAGGCTTGATTCCCATCTTTGGGATACGTAGGCAACTTCATCCTGAAGTCCAGCCGTAAAACACTTCAAAATTCGACTGTGTCCATGTAATGGTTTTGATCATCTTTGCTTTCTCTGAATCCGAGAATTTGGTTGTGTTCGTCACTCTGAGGACTGACTACAATGCGCCGCGGTGCTATCCAAACAAGGGGCAACTTTCCGTTGCCATTCAATGTGCTGCGGCGTCATTCAAACAAGGGGCAACTTTCCGTTGCCATGCAGCTCTCTTCAAGCATGGGGCAATTTTCCTTCAGATCTGAGGTTGTGCATCTCAAGAGTAGGTTCCGTGCTCGTTGAGCAATGGCCGTTTGCGAAATAGTTTTTGAGAATTTTTACTGAGGTTGACTAATTCTCTCGAAAATTATCCCATTTTTCTAAAAAACTGGACCATTTCTTGGACCCAAAAAAGGAAAATTTTCAGTGCTCATAGCCTGACTTGCGTGATTTCAAATCAAAAAGTTGAACAAGCGCGTTAATCTAACTCTCATTTTGGTTAAAATTGTTTTAGTAGAAAACCAAAAAAAAAAATGGTCAAAACGATGAACTAGGGGCACAGTTGAGTCAAGCTTCCTGTCTTTCCCCATTGTCAACATACTCGCCAAGAAGGACACTCTACCTGCCAGAAGAGGGTATAACTGAAGCTAATAGCAAAAGGGCAGAAAGCTCTCACATCCTCCAAGCAATGAGGTATCAAGCCAAGTGCGAAGCACGAACTGGAATGGGGCCAGATATTCCACCCCCTCATCTGGACACATCTGATTACATCCAAACTCCCCCGCGGAGCATCGTCAACCGATGTCAGCTGCAGATTCGCTACACACCCAATTGTAGCGTGGCCCCTCTGTGGAAGAAACTCACTGTTGTGAACGAGAAGAAGAATCTAGCGGAATGCTAGGGGCAAGACCCCGCAACTTTCTGTTTATTCATCAACCACCCAGGGGAGGGATAAAAAAAAATGAGAGATTAAAGAATAGAGAGATGTGTGATGAGAGAAGAAGTGAGAAAAGGGTTTTGAGAGAAAAGCCGAGCCTGAGGGTCGAGTGATGTGAGAATCACAAATGAGAAAGGGTGGGAAGTAATACCCGGAGAAACTGGCTCCCCGCGAACTAAGAGGTCTCTCATCTTTGTAACACGTCTGTGTGTCGTGTCTCTTGTTTTTTGTTTGTTTTGATTTTTGTTTTGAGTCGTTTCATGTGTCTATGTTTGTGTTTAGGTTGTTTACCTTTTGTTTTTCGTTGTTGAGTCGTTTTGACTGTGGTCAGTTGTAGGCTCGATACCCAATTGAGAACTCCTCTCACTTTCAAAAAATCGTTTTGTGCTCAGAGTGCCGTGTCGTTCTCCGTGTTTGTGCAAAACAAGATTTTGTTCTTTCAAAAACCGCAGGGTTCAACCTAGGTCACGTGGGAACAGTAAAACCAGGACCTATCTGAAGCTACATGGGTTCCGGACTGCAAAGCAAAAGAAAAGAGGGAAAATGGAAGCATCTGAGTGTGCTTCAACTTCAGAAAATTCCGTGATTGTATTCCGAATGTACCTTTTCAAGCCTTGTCAATGCTCCGAAGTATGAGTGTGCCTCTACCTCAAGCACAAGATCAAGCCTGCTTCAAAGTTATGCACCCTTCCACCCGCATTGTTATGCACTCTTCCATTTGTATTGTCATGCACACCATACTTGCATTTATCTGCACCTTGTGTTATCTTCTACCATTTATCCTTTTATGCTGAGCAGCGTTTGGGATCGTTGTCCTCCGGGACTTTCTCAGGTTGCGCCGAGCACGCACCTGATAGGTTGTTTTAGGACCTCTTCTCATGATTTCAGCGTGGTTAGAGTGTTCTTTTCCTCACACGATTTCAGCGTGTTTGCATCCTTTCTCAGGTTGCGTTGTGCGCGCACTTGAGTGGTTGTTTTCGGACCTCTTCTCACGATTTCAGCGTGGTTAGAGTGTTCTTTTCCTCACACGATTTCAGCGTGTTTGGATCCTTTCTCAGGTTGCGTTGTGCGCGCACTTGAGCGGTTGTTTTCGGACCTCTTCTCACGATTTCAGCGTGGTTAGAGTGTTCTTTTCCTCACACGATTTCAGCGTGTTTGGATCCTTTCTCAGGTTGTGTTGTGCGCGCACTTGAGCGGTTGTTTTCGGACCTCTTCTCACGATTTCAGCGTGGTTAGAGTGTTCTTTTCCTCACACGATTTCAGCGTGTTTGGATCCTTTCTCAGGTTGCGTTGTGCGCGCAGTTGAGCGTTGGTTTTTGGACCTCCTCTCACAATTTCAGCGTGGTTTGAGCGTCCCGTTCCTCACACGATTTCAGCGTATTTGGATTTTATCTCAGGTTGCGTTGTGTGCGCACTTGAGCGGTTGTTTTTGGACCTCTTCTCACGATTTCAGCGTGGTTAGAGTGTTCCTTTCCTCACACGATTTCAGCGTGTTTGGAATTTATCCCAGGTTGCGTTGTAGACGCGCTGGGTGGGTTGTTTTTGGACCTCTTCTCACGATTTCAGCGTGGTTTGAGTGTCCCGTTCCTCACACGATTTCAACGTGTTTGGAATTTATCCCAGGTTGCGTTGTAGACGCGCTGGGCGGGTTATTTTTGGACCTCCTCTCACGATTTCAGCATGGTTTGAGTGTCCCCTTCCTCACACGATTTCAGCGTGTTTGGAATTTATCTTAGGTTGCATGGAACGCGCTCCTGATTGATTTTCTTTGTTCTTCCTCCACTCACGAGTCCAGCGTGGTTGGCGTATGTCGCCATTTTGCATCTATTGTACTCTCTGTTGCATCGCATCTATTATCTATTGCATCACATCTATTACATCCATTGCATCGTATCTGTTTTATTGTCCGGTCTAAGGAGACCTTAAATCCTGCATCATCATTCGCGCTGTTTTGCGCATCGTACTTGCATCGCACTTGCATTTATTCGCACCGTCTTGTGCACTTTCCGGTCTAGGAGACCTTAAATCCTCTAAAGGTGCAATTCCTTTAGTGTTTGTCGTGCCCGAACGACTTCCGGTGGTCTGGTATAGCCAGCTGCCTGTGTTTGCGGTGAGTTCCTAGGAGGCCAACTGAGACGATGGAAACTAGAGTTCGAACGGCTCATGCCTAGAACGCAAAGGTTCGGGATTTCCGAGACTAAAGTCTGGTTTAAATACCCAGGGGTATATCCTCGGCTTGAAATCTGTATGGCAGCCCCATAGATTGAGATAGCATCTGTATGCGCCTCAATTCTGGATACTGATCCAACCTAGTCTGTCACCCTGTTGGAGAATAGGGAAAGCTGCGACCACAGTCAGGGAGAAAAGTTGTACCTGTGGTTCGACTGAGAAGAAGAGGAAGATTCCCACATCAGCATGAGGTAGGACATTGTCGAGGTAAGTCATTGCCAATTGCCCCTGTAAGGTACCTTTACCTCTTAGCTATTACATTGTATTTTAGCCACTACAATGCAGTGCATTGCATGAATCCTCAATTTTCAAACCGGCTTCGCGTAGCGTATAAGTCCAATTATAAAACCGGCTTCGCGTAGCGTATAAGTCCAATTTTCAAACCGGCTTCGCGTAGCGTATAAGTCCAATTTTCAAACCGGCTTCGCGTAGCGTATAAGTCCAATCTTCAAACCGGCTTCGCGTGGCGTATAAGTCCAATTATCAAAATATTTCTGCATATCATTTTGCATCCTACCCCTAAACTACGCTGGTTTGATTCCTCGCAAAAGGATACGTAGGCAGCCTGCAGGCACAACCATTTATTTATCTATATTTTGTTTGTTTGTCCAAGTCTTCGGCCTTGTCAAAAATGGGTCGTCTCTGGGCTTTGACATTCACTCCCGTCACTTGTGACTGTAGACACCCCATTTTTGACCGTCCTCAAGACTTGGACGTCACCGTTGGAACACTCGGTGATTATCCATGTTTGTGTTCGTTTGGAGTTCCCGGAGGTCTCGGCTACGCGCCTTGCCTCAGGATCTCCGAACTCGACCGTTTTGTGTCTGGTTTTGCACCAAACACTTGTGTCTTGTCTTGGAGGGGTAGGGAATGCTTGTGAGGCATCCCCACACATCACCGCCCGTGGCTAGAGGCCACCGGCCAGGGTTTTATGCCATCGGCAATGTATGTTGCCGGTCGGCATTCTTTGTTGCTGGTCGGCAGTAAATTTTGTCAAAATGACATCTTTGGCCGGCCGACTACTGTGCATCTGCTTTTGCAGATATTTTAGCACAGCTGTCTTGCATTTGCTTCCCCTCCATACACGTGTATGGAGGGATGGCCCTCTTGTTAGCTTACCTTGTAAGCTTTACAAGATTGGCTCCTCTATAAGAGGAGGCCTTCTCTCCCTTGTTCTAGGGTTAGACAAGTTGGAAAGGAGAGTTAGAGAGCTCTGGTTTTAGGGTTTAAGTTAGTGTATCTAACCTATATCTATACCTCTCCCTCTTTTGCCTTTGTGTGTTTAAGCTTACTTTTGCACACAAACACGTAGTGCTACACATTTCCTTGGCTTTTGAAGGACCAGAGGTTTGTTCTTAGTGTTCTTGGCTGGATTTGAGCTTGAAGGAGCAACAAGATCACCATTGTTGAAGAAAGGCTTCAAGGGTAAGAAACTAGTCCTTTTTACCCCATTTTTGCATCCTACTTTTGACCATCTTGTAACTGTTTTTGTGCTTAGTGTATAATACAAAAAAGTTCTGTTTTTGGGCCCTTTAAATTGTTTGTTTAGAGTGTTTTGTGGTTTGGAGGTGTTAGACCCCTCCTAAGCCTTGAGAGGCCCCTTTTTGTGCTATTTTTGGTGAGCTCCGAGACTTTGGTGCTTGGGCCTCCTCACCACTGAAATCTTGAGGGATTTCAGTGGTGAGGATGGTGTCTTGAAGTCTCAAGAAGGAGAGGGCCACCCCCTCTCCTTGTTGTCCTTGAAAAGGGCACTTTTTGGCCTCTTGAGGGAGCATCATGTTTGAGTGTTTGTTGATCATGCCTTGGCTGCATTTCATGCTTATATTGCCATAATATAATTGTTGTGTGTTGGTTTTGGTACACTATGCATGCTTAGCATACCTACCATGTAATGCCTTGTTATTGCCTTAATATGCCTTAGGTTGTTAGCCTTTGTTCTAGCACGTTTTAGGCTTAGCCTTGTGAAGGTTTTGTGCTTATTTTGCCATGTTTTAGGTCTGTCCGTAGTTGCTTGGGTCAATCTTGGCATGCTTAGTATAGCCCCCTTTGTATTGTTGGCTTGTTGGCCTTAAGTAGGTGAATGTGTAGCATGCATTGCTTGCATTAATTTAGTGGTTTAGAACCATCCTACATGTCATTTCAGTCCCTTTGATATGCTCATATGCTTGCCTTGGATGCCTCTTTGAAGCTTTGAAAGCTTGTCTTGCATGCTCCATGTTTTAGCATTTGTGCATGCCTTTGAATTCAAACCATTTGGATGCTATCTAGGTGGTCTTTTGGGCTTTTTTTTATGTGCTAAAACTCTGTTTTTGGTCACTTAAGTCGTGCCATGTGTGGTTGTACTAAGTGTAGTCCATTGCCTCTTTGGTGAGCCTTGAGTGCTTGGGCCATGTTGCATGCTTTGCTTGCTTTGTTAGTTGGTTTGGCACCTCCTATAGCATGATTTTCAAAGCTTCATTTGCATGCCATTAGTCCATGTTTGTCCCTTTTAAATGTGTTTAAAAGTTGCTTCATTATGCTTAAGTCTTGAACCATGTATCTATGCGTGTTTGCATGAGCATTCGCCTTCATGAACTTAGCATTTTGGCCACTGTTTTGGGCCTATTTAGAGCTGCCTAATTCATGTTTAAGACCATCATTTGCTTGGTTGCATGCTTGCCCTACATGTTTGTACATTGTCCATGTTCATGCTTGCATGCTTGCTCTCATGATCATGTTGCATATTAGCTAACATGCCTAGGATGCATACTTTGCATGCATACCTTGTCCCTTGATTTAGTGATAGGGATTGGGCCTTGGTTTGGTTGTTTGCATTGCATTTGAAATCAATGTGCACAACTTGGTTCTTTGGGCCATCATGCATGGAAATGCATGATTGGTGGTCCGAGAATCGAGGCACATGTTCCTTTGAGTCACAAACATGATAAGGGGCATGATTGGTGCATACATTGCTTGAATTGTATTGCCATGCTATGCCTTGCCCTCTGCTGCTGTCAATTGCAGGTTCTGCAGGCATTCTTGGCCGGCCGGCAATATTTAGTGTCGACCGGCATTGTATTGGTGGCAGATAGCCCCATTTCCAGCCGATGGCCATATCTACCTGCCGGTGGCTATTCTACTCAGCCGGTGGCATCCCCCAATGTCCAGAGAGGCGTCCCTGAGACTTTGGCAGTCTTTGGAGGGGCAGAGCAGGGAAAACAGAGGCAGACTATGCGTGGCAGTGCAATTCCGAGCAGGACCCGAGCATGCGTTGCATCAGGCTCTCCTCCCGAGGCGGTTTACTGTTTTTCCTAGTTTAGTTAGTTGTTAACTAATTAGGCAATTTGTAATATTTAATTAGCTTGCGTAGTTAATTAATTTGTATTATTCTTTTGGTCTCTCCGAGCGAGGGCGAATCTGTAATAAGTGTGGGTGCGTGTGTGTGCATGTCTTCCAATCCCCACTTCTTTCTTCCCTTTTATTTACCTGCTTATGATGGTAGATTAGGGCATGTTTACATTAGCATACCTTATGCTATGCATGCGTGCATCCATGCATTTGTCTTGCATGCACCAGGCTCGGTACATCATAACAAACTGCATTGTATTTCCAATTCCAAATTGAATACGTGATAATTGTAGCATTTCACATGCCATTTTAGGGTTAGCCGAGCCTACTCTAACTGCATCCTTGCATGTGTTGCATTAGCCACTTAACATGAACTAGGACATGCATGTTTGCTAACTAGTTTATTGTTTTGGCATGGAGTAGTACAATGTAAGTATTTATGCTTTAGCATCTCGCATGCGTGTGAATGTTAACATGACAGCATGATTACCGTGTGGCTAAATGCTTATATGAGATAAACTGCCTGATTGCCTGTGGGTGAAGGTTGGATTGTTTGAGTTGGAAAAACTCGTTGAAATTCCGTGTTTTAGCCTACTTGCGAGTAGCAAATTCCAAAGCATTTTCAAAACAAACGGATATGCAATGCTTGTTTCCAAATTAGGCAATCTAGTCTATACTTGTTTGCTGTGCGCATAACATAGTAATTCTAGGCTAATAACCGGAATAAGAACACATAACGTTTTCAAAATCGGATATCATGGTTAGTAGAGGCCGGTCTTCGGACCGGGCGAGAGGGGGTGCTCATAGCTGACCTTCCCCAATCGTACCCAAGCTCCCGAGCGAGGCAACTTTGGTGATGATGGACACGTGGCCTTTGGCACCGAGTCAGGGTTTCCTAAATTTCCCCATTAAAAAATATTTAGGTGGCGACTCTGTATCTGGCAAAGCAGTCCATGTTTGGCACTTCTTTTCAAAAATCTGTTCTCAAAACGATTTGTCAGATTTGGACTCTTTGGTTCAAGATTAAGAACCGTGACAAATCGAGTCCGAACTGTAGTAAACCCAATACGAACGGAACGGGACCTCACCCTCCCGGGGCATTCGGGGACGTCTACAGTGACTTTCGAGTTCTGTCAAAGAGGGGCCAACTGTAGACACCCCATTTTTGACCGACCTTAAGACTCAAACGTCACCGATTGAGCGCTTGGTGATGTTGCATATTGTGCTCGTTCAGAGGTTTCAGAGTCTCGACTGCGAGTCTTGCCTCCGGACTTCCGGACTCTTTTATGCCTTGCCTCGGTTTGCGAACCAGGCCCTATTTTTTCTTTGCTTTCTCTTCCCGAGGGGAGGGAGAGGTCTCGTAGATCATCTCTCAGTGGCCGTAGGCTACGTTTCGTGGTCGTAGGCCATTTTTCTCGTTTGGAGCCCGGTTCCCGATTTTCGGAAGCCGTCGGCCGTGTGCCTTGGTTCGGGACCGCTTAACCACCTCCGTTTGCTCCGGTTTTTGGCATGCATCTTATTTATTCCCTTTTGAGGGACACTGAGGCTTGAGAGACCAACTTCGTGGTGTCGAACGCCACCTCCGGTGCTTAACAGTCAGTTTCGGGGGCCCCGGGCTGCGTGGTTTTGGCCCCCGAACCTTCGTTTTACATCGGTTTGGGTTCATTTTTGGTGGAGACCTTATTTTCATTGTTATGAAGGTCGTAGAAGGGTGGGAGGCAAGCAATTGTTCTGGAGACCAGCTTTATTCCCTCATCGCTCTCCGTCGCCCGTTTTCCTCGCTAGAAAGCTGATGTTGACCATTCCCGGGCCACTTTCTTTGACCCTCAACACATATTTGTGATGTACACACCTGGGAGGCCACCAATATGTCATGGCCGGCCAGCAATTCAACCTGACCCTTTTGAACCCCTCTAAAAAGCAAGCTTTTTCTCTCTCCTGGTTCACTTTTCCAGTTTTTTCTCCACATAGCTGTGTTGTGCACACATGGGAGGCCACCAATATGGGGTGGCCGGCCAACAATTTTAATTGACCCTTTTGACCCTGGCCGGCTGGCCAAGGGAGGTGGCCGGCCGGCCACCTGAACCTCGAAAAACTGGTCGGCCATGTTCCTCACACCTGATTCCTTACAGATACACCCTAATTTTCCCCCCAAATCCTATATCCGGGGGGGGTCTTTTGGGGGGGAAATTTGAATTTGATTTTCCCCCCCTTTCCTCCACTCCTTTGCCCATATAACCAGCACCCCCAGCTGCATTTTAGAGGGTTACAAAACTTGTTAGAGCATTATACATACAATTTCCATATCTCTCTCATCCAAGCTCCAAAACCGTAATTTCTGGGCCATTTTTACCCTACAACCCATAGCACCACACCTCTACACTCCATTCCAGCACTTTGGAGGACATTGAAGAGGTTGGAAGCTTACAAATTTGGTCCAAAAGCTGCTGGTTCACTGCTCTACAAGGGTAAGCACTCATTTCCCTCAAACTTGCCTTTTTTTGCTTCATTTATAAGCCATACTTGCAAGCATTTCTGGGCTCCGACCCAAACTGAAAATGGTCTTATTTTGAGCTTATCTTCATGTTTTATTAAGGACCTTTCTCTGTTTAAGGTTATCTACTATCCCTTTCCTTTTATCTCTCTTTTAGGGCCTAATCTTGCATGATATATTAGCCTTGTTTTTGAGCATTTCTGGGCTCCGAGCCAAACTATAAATAGTCATATTTTGAGCTCCTCTATATGTTTGATCAAGGACCTCTTGCTGTTTGAGGTCTCCTACTACCACTTGTCTCTTTATCCCTCTTTTAGGCCTTTTTCTTGCATGATAGTTTAGGCCTACTTGTGTTTATTTTCGTGGCTTACTATAAACTATGAAGTGCCATCTTTTAAGCTCCTATTCAACTTTGTTGAAGGGCTCTTTACCATTTGGGGCCAGCTGCTGTCCCTTGCCTCTAATCTCTCTTTTAGGGCCATTTTTGCATGATAGATTAGCCCTACTTGTGTTCATTTTCGAGAGTTGTCATAAACTGAAAAATATCTTGTTTTAATCTTATCTTCAAGATTGTTTAAGGTTCCATTTTTTTTTTGAGGTCATATGCTTCCTTGCATGCTTGATTGTCTCCTATTTTGAGCCTTACACCTAAGCCCTTGTTGCATGCTTGGTTTGGCCTCTGAGCCACTGGAATCCAGTGGATTTCCAGTGGCTTTGATGTTGTTTTGAGCCTCCAAATCAGAGGGGGGTGACCCCCTCTCACCTTGACTTGTTTGGTGGTCATTTTGGCTTTCCAAAGAGACCCTATCTTGCATGCCTTGAAGTCACATTTCAGAGTCAATTTGGTGAGTTTTGGGACTACCATATTTGATTTTCAGAGTTGTTTGTGCCATGCTAAATGTCCATCTTGTATGTGCCTAATAACTCCTTGCATGACCCTCTAAAGTAACTTATCATTTTTGCATGCCATGGTTGCATATCAGTGGTTATTTGGACCTATTTTAGCATGTTTTATTCACTGATTTTTGCTAGTTTGGTGAGATTCCATATGCTTCATACACTTGCCATGTAACCCATGTTTACTAGTCAAAATTGCATGCTATGTTGCCATCTTGCTAGCATCTTTTAGCCATGCTTTAAACTAGAGATGTGCATGTTTGGGACTTCCTTGGTTCTGTCTTCATGCTTCATGATCAAAAAATGCATGCTTTGTATAGCTATAGGTCAATCCATGTGCCTAGTTTTATGTTTCGGATTCATCTCATGCTCGGGGGTGCCATGTTTCCATATTTTGGGACTGTTTAGCATCACATTTTAGCGCTGAAATTTGCATGTTCATATGGCATATTCCATGCCTTGCCATGCCTTGTTAGAGTGGCATTCGTGCCCTAGGATCGGTCCTCGGTTTGCGTGCACGTATTTCGAGCGTCTCATTTTCATCTAATGGCCACTGATGTGAGTGCGGCTGAGGCCACTCATGTTGTGTGTAAGTCCATTATGCATTGTGTATGCCATTTCATTCCATAGCATTGTGTATGCTAGGTTGCATATTAGAACATTGTGTATGCCATGTCACATCGAGCATCGAGTATGCCATTTTAGTCCGTAGCATTGCGTATGCTAGGTTTGCATATTAGGACTGCATTCATGCATGTCATGCATATTGCATTGTGTTCGGGATAGGAGTTAGCCCGAGCACGGGAAGCAAGGGACGTTTCATACTTCGAGTGACGGAACATGTCTCAATTCCCAGTCACCAACATTTCGGATTATCCATGATGGAGTCTTGGTCTTGTTGTGTTTTCTTGTGCATTCATTCCATATTGAGTTGTGCAATTCGACTCCTCGGCCATCATGCATCGAGATGCGTGATTGGTGGCACGAGGATCGAGACATGCATACATACGTGAAAATACATTGCTATGCCCCTTTCCTGCTCTCTGTTGCAGCAAATCAGAAAGAAATCAAAGCTTTTAAAAGCATTGCACAGCATTCCGGCTTCAATTGCAACAGAGGCTGATTGGGCAACGCGATGGATTTCCGTGCCAAGGCAACCCGAACATGCATCATTCATCATCCGGAGCAGGTCGAGGAGCAGTCCCTAGCTTGCATGCTAGTTTATTGCTTTCTAGATTAATTTGTTAATTAATTAGGATTTTGTACTTATTCAGACTGTAATTATTTATCGGGACCGTATATTATTTATTCGGACCCTCCGAGCGAGGGCATATTGTAATAAGTGTGCGTGCGTGTGATGTATGTCTTCCAACCCCACGTCTTTCTCCTTTTATTTACCAGCTTATGATGGTTAGATTAGGGCATATTTCAATTAGCATACAGTATGATAGCATGTTTGCATTCATTCATCTATTTTGCATGCACGCGGTTCGGCGCATCATACTAACTGCATTGTATTTCAATTCCAAGTTAAATACATGTTAGCTGTAGCATTCCATATGCCATGTTTAGAATAGCCGAGCCTACTATAGTTGAATTTCTGCATGTGTTGCATTAGGCATTTATGTATAATTAGGATCATGCATGATTTCTAATAGCTTCTATTTTGGCTTGGAGTACTCGGTAAGTGGTTATGCTTTAGCATCCTTGCATGCGTGTGAGTGACTGCCATGATAGCACTTACCATGAGGCTATATGCTTATGTGATATACTCTGCCTGAATGCCTGTGGGTGAAGGTTGGGTTATTTGGATTGGAACAAATCATCAACTGTGAGTTTTAAGCCCACTAGATAGTGGCAAAACCATCTTTTCTAAGCCCACTGAGGGTGGCAAAATCTGCATTTTAAGCCTACTTGCGAGTAGCAAACCATCTTTCAAAAAAACAAACATGAAAATGTTTTGTTCCAATTCAGGCGACCCAGTCTCTTACTTGTATGCTGTGCGCATCACATAGTAAATCTAGGCTAATAACCGGAATAAGAAGCATAATGTTTTCAAAAATAGATATCATGGTTAGTAGAGGCCGATCTTTGATCGGGCGAGCGGGGTGCTCACGAAGTGAGTGACCTTCCCAATCGTACCCAAGTTCCCGAGCCGAGGCAACTTTGGTGATGACGGACACGTGGCCTTAGGCAACGAGTCAGGGTTTCCTAAATTTCCCAAAATAAAATATTTAGGTGGCGACTCTGTATCTGGCAAAGCAGTCCATGTTTGGCACTTCTTTCAAAAAAATCTGTTTTCTCAAAACGATTTGCCGGATTTGGACTCTTTGGTTCAGATTAAGAACCGTGACACAATTTGAGTCCGAACTATAGCGAGATCCCTCGCGGACTTGTTACAGAGTTGCAGCTTTGAAGGTGATCATCAAGGGTGAGTTACTAGCCCTTTAATCCTTTGATTTAGCTTAAGCTTTTGGACCTATTTTCATGCTGATTTAAGCTTAACTTTCTACTACAAAAAGTTCTGATTTTTCATGCGTATCATGTTTGTTTAAGGTCACTTTTGTGTTGGGGGTAGTCTACCCCCTCTTAGGCCTTGTTTGGCCTTGTTCTTGTGCCATCTTTTTAAGCTTTTGGGACCACCTTGTGTTGGCCTTCTCACCACTGAAACTCAGAGGAATTTCAGTGGTGGAAATGTTGTTTTAAGGTCCCAAATAGGAGAGGGTCATCCCCTCTCCTTGTGTTTTGAATACTTGCTTCATATGCCTCATGTTTGCGCATGTTTATTAATCTTGTGTTGGCTTGTTCCTAGCATGTATTTGGGGTTATTTTGAGATGGCATGCCACTATTTTTGGTTGTCTTGAGCACCTCATGCATGTATAATACACATGTAGTGTAATCCTCATAAACTAGCTTTGTATGCTTCATGAAGTAGCATGTCCTTCTAGCTTATTTTGAGTCCATTTCAGCATGTTCTTAGTGTTGTTTTGCCATGTCATACCTCTGTTAAGGTTTGGTTTGATGGCCCTATGCATGCTCCATACACTTGTAGTGTAATTCCATGAATTAGCCTAATGTGTATCATGCTTTAACATGTCTTTCTAGCATGATTTTGGCTTAACTTCAATACGCTTTTGTCCATGTTTTAGCATGCTCTAGCTCTGATTTGTGTTGTTTTGGTCATGCATGCATTGCTTTGTATAGTCATGGTTCATTCTAGCTTGTTAGCTTTGTGTATTGAGTCCACTAGCATGCATTACTTGGACTATTTTCATGATTTGGCATCATTTGAAATGTGATTTCAGTACATGTAGTGTGGTCATACACTTGAAATTGTCACTCTTTCAATGCGTTGGAGGGTTTGCCTTTTATGCCTTAACATGAGTCATTGTGTATGCCTTCATGCCTAAGCTTGCGAGCTATTATTTTGATGTGTATTTGGGGTTATTTTGCCATGATATAACTTTGATTTTTGTTGGTTAAGTCATCTCATGCTTGGTCTTGGTAGGTGTAGTGTAATCCTCCCTTTTTGCCTTGCATATTCCATGCTTCATGCCCTTTATGCTAGCTTATTTTGGCTTCCTTCCATACATGTTTTAGACTCATTTTGACATGCTCTAGGATTGTTTTGGGTTGTATTTGCCATATGCTTCATGTATTGCATAGTTGTAATGCAAGTGGCCTTGTTGGCCTTGTGTTTTGATGCCTCTTGCATGCTATCTTTGAGCTATTTGGATGATTTGGCATCATTTAATGCTTAATTTCAGAGCATGTAACATTGTCGTATTCTCATGCATATCACTCTTTAATTGTGGTTTAAGGGTTGTGCATTGTTGCCTTGTTTGTGACCTAACATGTATGCCATCTTGCCTAGGTCCTTGAGCTCTCATCTTAGCATGTTTTGGTCCTTGTTTTGACCTATTTTAGCTCTGTCCATGGTTGGTTCATACATTTGTGCCATGTATTACATGCCCCCTTTGTAGTCTTCTTTGCTAGCCTTATGCCTTAAGGACTCTAGTATGCTATGCTTGCTTTGATTGAATGATTTGGCATCATTTCTTGCTTAATTTCAGAGCTTATAGTGTTGTTACACTTCCACATTTGTCACTCTTTGAGCACTCTTGAGAGTTGTGCTCTAAGGCCTAGTTGTTGGGCCATTACATGTGCATGCTTGTATATGCCTTCATGCCTTTGTTTCATCATTATGGCCACTGTTTTGGGCATGGCTAAGGTCTGTCCACATTCGGTTTAAGTCCATCGAGCATGTTATGCCATGTTGTTACATTGTATTGAGTATGCCATGTTGTTGTTTGCATTGTGTATGCCATTTTGTTGCTTTGCATTGAGTATGCATGCCATTAGCATTGAGTATGCTATGTTACATTGCATTGCATGTTTGCATGCTTGTCCCTCGCATGTTGTTTGCCTACTTGTTTTATTGTATTGCATGTTTGCATGCTTGAGTCGCATTGCATGTTTGCATGCTTGATGTTGCATTACATTGTGTATGCCATGTTACTTGTTGCATTTTGTTTGGATTAGGTGTTAGTCCAAACACGAGAAAAGAGGGACGTTTTATACTTGAAGTGATGAAACGTGCCTCAATTCTCGGTCGCTGACGCTCTTGATCATACATGATAGAGTTCTGAGCTTTATATGTTTATGTGTACATTCATTTTACGTTGAATTGTGCAATTTGGCTTTTCGGCCATCATGCATCAAGATGTGTGATTGGTGGCCCGAGGGTCGAGAACCGCACTCCCTTGAGCTTATGAAATGATAGGGAGGGTGGTTGTGCACACATATCTTGCAAATACATTGACATGCCCTTTCTTGCTCTCTGTTACAGCAAACTGGAAAAGTGCAACAACAACTGGTCGGCCAACCAGAAAAAGTGGCTGGCCGACCACTTTTTCTGGTTTGCAGTAAAGAAAAGTGGTCGGCAGGTGGCCTCCCACATCAACAACTGGTCAGCCACCCTTCCACAGGTTCCCATGGTGGAGTTGAAGCTTTCTGGAGCTTGGTGCAAGGTTCTGAGAACAGTTGCAAATAGAGGCAAGTTGGGGCATTGCGACGGATTTCCGAACGAGGCGACCGGGCATGCATGCACTCTTCTCCCTCTGAGGACCTTGTTTTACTGCTTTACTTAGCTAATTTTCTTAGCTAGTTTATGCTTTGGTTCTGTATTTAAGTAGTTAATGCGTTTAGCTGCTTAATTGTTTTGTAATAGTTAGTTAACTAGGATTAGTTAATTAGCTTGATCTGTAATAATTAGCTTAGATTAGCTAATTAGCTTCTCATTCGGACCCTCCGTCGAGAGGGCCAACTGTTGTAATAAGCATGTGTGTGTGTGATGCATGTCTTACAACCCCCATTTCTTTCTCCCTTTTACTTAACCGCTTACGATGGTTAGTTTTAAGGCATATTTCGATTAGCATACCTTATGCTCGCAAGCGTGCATTCATTCATCTATATCGCATGCACCGGGCTCGGCGCATCATACTAACTGCATTGTATTTCAATTCCAATTTGAATACATGTATCAAGTTGCATTTCATATGCCATTCTAGAATAATCGAGCCTATTTTAGCTGCATTTTTGCATGTGTTGCATTAGCCATCTTAACATGAACTAGGATCATGCATGATTTCTAACTAGTTCTCTGTTTTGGCTCGGAGTATACTGTGAGTGTTTACGCTTTAGCATACTACATGTGTGTTAATGTTGCCATGTTAGCATGCTTGCCATGAGGGTAACTGCTTATTTGATATAACTGTCTGAATGCCTGTGGGTGAAGGTTGGATTGCTTGAATTGGAACAATTCATTAAAATCCCCGATTTAGCCTACTTGCGAGTAGCAAACTTCAAACCATTTTCAAACAAATGAACATGCAATGTTTTGTTCCAACTTAGGCTATCTAGTCTATACTTGTATGCTGCGCGCATCACATAGTAATTCTAGGTTAATAACCAGAATAAGAACACATGTGTTTTCAAAAACAAAATATCATGCTTAGTACAAGCCGATCTTTGATCGGGCGAGCGGGGGTGCTCATTGCATGACCTTCCCCTCTCGTACCCAAGTTCCCGAGCCAAGGCAACTTTGGTGATGACGGACACGTGGCCTTAGGCACGGTTTAGGGTTTCCTAAATTTCTCCAAAATAAAATATTTAGGTGGCGACTCTGTATCTGGCATAGCAGTCCATGTTTGGCACTTCTTTATAAAAATCAGTTTCCAAAACGATTTTCCGGATTTGGATTCTTTGGTGATTTATCGATCTTGCATTGCACATTGCGAGATTAGATTCAGAACCATGACATTGAGTCCGAACTATAGTAGCTAGAGAACAAAACGAATTCGCGCCCTTTGCAGTGCGGAGCTCGAGGAGTTCTCCGGGGCTCGTCTACAGACTCTTACTCCTCAAAGTAGAGTTCTCCTAGGAATTACACTCCAGAAAGATAATGCTTATCCTTCAACACCCTCCTCACTGCTTAAACCAAGTGAGATGGTTTTACCACGGTTAAATGACAAAGCAACCGGGCTAACATATGATGACGTAACAAGTTTCACCGAACTCTCCTTAGTTCGGTTCTACCTCGCCTCACCTAGCTCGGTATCAACTTGTTTGCATAACACAACTCCTTGTACCCCAGCTCAGAATACCCGAACCTCGGTTTTGTTTGTTTAAACCGAACTAACTGCAGCCATTTCTGACCGAGCTAACAAGGACGAAGTCCAACTTGCGAAGCCCAAACACCCTATCTCACAGCTTGGTCCGAACTTCATCTGGCCCAACTTTGTTAGTTTTTATACCGAGCTGCAACAGCTCTTACCTCGGTCCAACGTGCGGCCTAACTTTCATAGAAGCCTTTAGCTCGGCTCAATTTACTTATAAATTACCCTCTCAATTGCCCCTTAATTCCATCTACACAGCATGATTTGGGATTACTCTTCTCTAGCCAAGCTAAAGAACATGCAAGTTAACCGAGTTCACCTCCTACCAGGCTATCGATTAGTCCGGTTCATAAACATCATTTCACTTCTATATATCTGAATCGTTTCCTATTCATGTGAACACGTGGCTGGCTCCCACTGGTCAAGTACAACTGTCGCCGCCGCCCTCGAACTCTGAAAATTTTGAACAGTCCCGCCTTTTCTTTACCTTATATGAAAACCCTAGTTTTCGAACTCGTCACTCTACTATTCATCTTCTCTCTCTTGCCCTTTGAGCCTCCATTTTTACCACCATAGTCCGTGCAAACTTGTTGTAACGCCCTCAAAATTAAACCCATTACACATAAAACAAGACATGCATTATTAAAAGAAAAACATTATATTATTTAAATCATCAGAGTAATATGAAACAAAACATCAAAATAAATGCCCTACGGGCTTACATCTTGCCAAGCCAACACTTGGACACAAATCCATGAGTTCTAACTCAAAACAAATAAAGCCCTAGGCTTGAAGATTACATTATTCAAATAAAAATAAATAAACAAATCTTCAAGTCCAATCCTCACAAGCTAAGTCCTTGGAGGGAGTGAACCACCTGAACCTGAAAATAAAGTTCCCATATAGGGTGAGCCACAGCCCAGTAGAGAAATACTAAACCAAGCATAAGAATTAACTAAAGTATTAGCATCTGATACATGGTTAACACACTATAATCAAGTTACAATATTCATGACACGAATGTCTACACTGCCTATGACACATTGTCTATGGCACATTTTACTTTCCACTTATGGCTCAGAACCTGGCCAAATAACTCAACAGGGTTTCATCTTTTATTACCATTACTTCCAATTCAACAGGCATAACAATCAAGTTAGACCTAATCATAACAAATACACATGTTGGTATTGTATCAATCATAATCAATTCACTTCCATACTTCCCAACTGATACACATTTTAGTGATGTATCATATCAACAATAAATAGACATATATCTATTAATCAATAAGCACACATAAGAGTGATGCTACTGGAGTCCATCCCCTATCTTCTCCCAATAAATCCGGTTTAGAGGTCCATCCCCTATCTTCCCTTAAACCGTGGAGTTCATCCCCTATCTCCTCCAAAACCAAATGCATATGCAATGAAACACACAATTGCCATATACAACACATAATTAATACACAAATGTTCTGTATTAACTCAACGGTCAAACAATTGACCCAATTCCAGTTATACCTAAGCCGCATGCAAGGTCTACAACAATCAATGGCTATCCTCCACCGATAGCCCAAAACAGTTATTTCTAAACAAGAAATAAATACATCAATGAATGTAAATTTAACATTCCCAATTCCATGAATTAAACCAAATTTCACATTATTCCTTTAAATTAATTATACAAATTAATCTAAACCAAAACCCTAAGGTTTCTTCCAAAATTAACAAACTACCCCACATACCAAAATTACCAAACTACCCCCACATACCAAAATACCAACACTTAGGATTAAAGCGTATAAATGGAGTAGGAAATCCCTACCTCGAAGAAATAAGTCGAAAAGGAGAAGATGAAGATGATGCCCAAAACTTGAAAGTGCTCCAAACTAACAATTTCTCAGATTAAAAGGAAGCCCTCACTCTCCTCTACCTTTTTAATGAAGGAACTAGGGTAGGAACACACCCTAACTAGATCAAACCTAGGAGAGAAGGTGTTTAGAGAAGAAGAAAAGTCGGACTTTAGGGTTTTAGATCAAAAAGGGGCTGAAAAACTGTTTTAAAATACGCTGCTGCGTATTTATACCTGACAGGCTCGCTCGAGCGAAGACCTGGTCGCTCGAGCGACCAGACACAGAAAATCATCGCTCGAGCGAAGAAATGCTCGCTCGAGCGAATAACAAACCAGCTCGCTCGAGCGAAGAAAGCTCGCTCGAGCCCACAAACACTGCTCGCAGGTCTAAGTACTGGACGCAAAGCTCGCTCGAGCGAAGGAACCCAGGCTCGAGCGAAGAAACAAAAACAAAGACCTCGCTCGAGCGAAGAAGAGCTCGCTCGAGCGACCAACCCAAAAACTGGGTAGCAACTCTTGGTTTCAAACCCAACCAACCTGTAACATAATCTGCCCAACATATCCTATAACTCAAAATAAAGGAATTAAAGGACAACAGCAACGATAGAATCTACGGAACATAAGTCCGGATACAATAATCAAAAGGGAAAAGACCGGGGTCGCTATACTTGTGTTCTTCCTGCTATTCTTGCAGCTTTGACCTGCGTCCTCCTACCTTCAAACTATAAGTAACTCAATCCCATTTTCTTTTTTGTTTCTCTTGCATAGTGTAGCAATACATAACACAGTATATATATGTTTTTCAAAACACATATTAGTATAGTTTTCATAACAATGGGAAAGAACCTCTTGGTCCCAGAAACCGTGTGATAGACCTTTCACCAATTTCACAATCTGTTACAAAAATCGTTTTGATCCAAAATAATACTTCAACCGAACTAGGAACTTGTTTGTAGTAAGGTGTGCACTCAGCCAAACTAGATAATTCCCCCAATAACCGAACTAAAACTTCACGCCACACCTTAAGTTTCAACCGGTCTAAGAACATTCCGTTTTATTTACCCGAGTTAAAGTCCTTCGCTCCACACCTTAAGTTTCAACCGGTCTAAGAACATTCCGTTTTATTTAGCCGAGCTAAAGTCCTTCG
Source organism: Camellia japonica (assembly GCA_030407325.1). NCBI lineage: Eukaryota > Viridiplantae > Streptophyta > Magnoliopsida > Ericales > Theaceae > Camellia > Camellia japonica. The sequence goes on along the minus strand of JAPPVO010000019.1, from coordinate 163,022,854 downwards.
CTCCAACCGGACTAGGAAACCTTACTCAATAATCGAGCTAAAAACTTGTGCCCTGACCGGGCTAGGGCCCTTAATGCTCAATGATTGGGCTAAAAACTCGCACTATGACCGAGCTAAAGGTTGCAACCTACTTAGACGATCTAGAGTTTTTATCATTTGCTTATCCTTCTTATTTAGCTCGGTGAAGTTGTCTGGGCATAGCACTTTTTATCTTCACTTTACAGACTGGCTAGGTTTGGCCAGGCACACCTTTGCACGCTCAACCGAGATACTCAACGTCATCTCAACACCAAGGTAAAGCTTCGAGCTAATTTATACATAATTTAAGTGAAATGGGTAAATATCGGTTTTTAGTAAATTCCCCTGGCGCCATCACCGAATTCCGCAAGGACTACGACATCCCTAACGACATCCACCTTTCATTAGCCAAGCTAGACACAACTCCATGGGGAAAACAAGGTTTCGTTCCCTTCTCTGTCATTTCCATTGTAGAGGCCGATCTCCGTTTTCCCATTCAGCATCTTCTTTGTGAATTCCTTAGGCAGACAAGACTTTGCCCCGCCCATCTTTCCACAAATTCATATAGAATAATAAATGGCATTGCCGAGCTAAATTGCCGGCTTGGCCTTAACCTCGGTTTAGTCGAGCTATTTCACCAATATTTGCTTGGCCAGAATGGAGACGGCTGGGTATACTATTTAAGAATTAGAAGACGACGAGAGAAAATAATATAAAATACACCGGACAAAGACGTCAATGATGATGACTTCTTCTGGGTTTCTGGCAACTTCGAAGACCGAGAAGCCCAAATACTGGGCTATGATATTAATTGGAATAAAGGAGTAACCGGTATGAATACTTCGGCCAAACTTGTGCGTTTTTTACTCTTTATTGTTTATAAGTTTTGCACCGTACTAACCGCTGTCTTTTTCCTTTATGTAGACTTGAACCATCTAAAGTCACAGTACCAATACCCCAATCTAGACGCACTCCGCGCCACGTTCCGGTACCGTGATAGAGGTTGGGCCAAGCTACTCAATTTTGAACCGACATATAGATATAGCAGTAGGAGGAAGACCAGGGTAACAGATTTTCTCTTGGAACCTTCCCCAGAACCTGATCCATCTCTTCCCCAAATCAACCTTGTTCCTTTAACCGAAGAACAAGAAATGGCAAAGCGTCGCGCTGTTCAAGCCTTGATAACCAAAACAGCTACTCAGGCGGAGGTACCACAAGCCGACCAAACAAATGAGGCAGTGGTGGCTCTTCCTACGGCCCGTGCCTCGTCATCCTGGCCGAGCAAGCGTGCTCGCACATCTACAACTGAGCCACAACAACTTATTGATGAAGATGACACCGTGCTTCCTCAATCCACTCGGCTGAGCCCAGAACCACTGCGTTCAGACCGGGCTAGCCCTTCAGAATGGGTACCAAAGATCACATACAAGAACCGAGCTATTACCAACACTGATTCAGTGGTCGCAGAGAAAGACCATTCGCTGGCTTTTAACCTTGCCAAGAGCGTATGCCTACCAGCCGATATGGAGCACCACGACCATCTCACCGAGCTGAAGGTCATTCGCTCGGCAACAAAATCGATGGTGCTAGTAAGTTCTCCCTTTGCTTGTCTTTCTAATTTGTACATCTGTTTGCGTGGTTTTAACTATAATTATTATCTCTCCTTTTGCAGGCCATATAGAAGAATCATGTTGCTCACAAGCGCGTGTTGGAGCTACGTAAGACCACACGGCAGGCCGTGGCAGAGGCCAATGCTAAGTCGGCCGAGCTAGAAGAGTCCAAGCAGAAAATGGCCGAGCTACACACCGAAATAGCCCGACTCACCAGACTAGTCAACTCGGCTGAAGCAAATAAGCAGAAGGCTTCGGCCGAGTTGAAAGATAAATATCTACGGGAGCTGGCCAAGCTCGAGAAGAAGAAGGATGCAGAGATCGCTGCGTTGAAGAAGAGTGTGGAAGATGCTGAAGACCGGGGTTATAAGGAAGGGGAGGCCACTTACATCCAGCAATGTGAAGCTGCAAAAGACATATTCTTCAAATGCAGATGGAAGGCGGTTGTGGCGAAGCTCGGTCATGGCCAAGAGACCGAGGTCTTTCAGAACCCTCCTCCCCATTTTATACCGAGCTACATGGCGGAGTATGCCAATACCATTCAGCAAATATTTCTTCAAGTTGGGGAGGAAAATGAGGCATCCCCAGAGCCCAACGACACCCCGGCTGTTATTACTGATCGCGGTCTCCATACTGCTCCATCAACTCAGGTTGAGCCACCAGTGGAAGACTTGGTTGAAAATGTGACCGAGCTACCTGCTGAAATCGGGCTCCCGAGTGGTGCAGCTCGAGTTGACCTGGATGCAGATCTCGATGACCTTTTTGCTTAATCCTGCAATTTCTTCTTTTTATTCTTGGAAAGAATTTGTAACCGGGCTAAAGTCCCAAAGTCTTACTTGTAACTTTGATTTGAATTTTGAATGAAATCTTCTTCTTTTTGCTCGGTTTATTTCACACCTGCATTTATTTTTCAACTATAATTTGTATAAAGTTTTGCCTTTTTTTTGTTCTCGCCGAGATACTTATCTCGGTCTTGGAACCTTATAATCTGTTTGGTCATACCTGCCAAGTCTCTTCAGCCTAGATCCTTATTTCAGCTGAAGAGTACTCAAAGTTGGTTATTCCAGCCAACCTCTCCTCAGCCTAGATCCTTATCTCAGCTGAAGAGTACTCGAAGTTGGTTATTCCAGCCAACCACTCTTCAGCCTAAATCCTTATCTCGGTTGAAGAGTACTCAAAGTTGGTTATTCCTGCCAACCTTTCTTCAGCCTAGATCCTTGTCCTGGCTGAAGAGTACTCAAAGTTGGTTATTCCAGCCAACCACTCTTTAGCCTAGATCCTTATCTCGGCTGAAGAGTACTCAAAGTTGGTTATTCCGGCCAACCTCTCTTCATCCTAGATCCTTAGATCCTTATCCTGGCTGAAGAGTACTCAAAGTTGGTTATTCTAGCCAACTACTCTTCAGCCTAGATCCTTATCTCGGCTGAAGAGTACTCAAAGTTGGTTATTCCTGCCAACCTCTCTTCAGCCTAGATCCTTATCCTGGCTGAAGAGTACTCAAAGTTGGTTATTCTAGCCAACCACTCTTCTGTTGCCCCTAGCTAATGCTGTCTAAGAACAACTTTACAATGGAAAGAGAAACTTCTTGTTTTACAGTGGGAAGATTTATGCTGAAAGGGAAACTACTTGTTTTATTAGAGAAAGAAGAAAAAATTACAAGTATTTAAAAGAAAGCTAAAAATAAAATAGCTTGAGATTGACAGTGTTCCATGGCTTGGGCACGGCCTTGCTGTCCCCATCTTCCAAGTGATATGCCCCTTTTCCTGCTAAACCAATAACTTTGTATGGTCCTTCCCAATCAGGCCCTAACTTGCCATCTCCGGGTACCAGAGTGTTTCCCATTACTTTGCGCAGCACCCAGTCTTTAATCTTAAATTGTCTCGGATGCACCATCTTGTTATATTTTCTGGATAACTCTTGCTGATATGAGGCAATGTGAACCAGTGCTCTTTCTCTTCTCTCTTCTGCTAGGTCAAGTTCCAAGGCTATGGCTTCTCCATTTAGGTCTGGGTCAAAATTCTCGCTTCTAATAATGGGGAGGCCAACTTCCTGTGGGATTACTGCTTCCATGCCGTAGGCCAAGGAAAAAGGTGTTTCTCTAGTTGACCGCCGAGGTGTGGTACGGTAAGCCCATAAAACATGAGGAAGCTCCTCAGCCCACTTGCCTTTTGCTTTCTCTAGCCTTTTCTTCAATCCATCTAAGACAACTTTGTTTAATGCTTCTGCCTGGCCATTTGCTTGGGGGTATCTGGTGTGGAATTGTAGAATTCTATCTTGTACTCCTCACAAAAGCCTCTAAAAATTTTGCCATCGAACTGAGTGTCGTTGTCAGATATTAGAGCTTTGGGTATGCCAAACCGAGTGATGATATTCTGCCAGATGAACTTCTTCACATCTTTCTCCTTTATTGAGGCGAGTGCTTCTTCTTCCACCTACTTTGTGAAGTAGTCTGTTGCTGCGAGAAAGAAATTTCTGTTGCCGGGTGCCATTGGAAGTGGTCCTACTATGTCCAAGCCTCACATTGCGAAGGGTTGTGGGCTAGTTAATGGTAGAAGCTCTCTGGCTGGCTGATGTATTTGGTGTGCGGACTTTTGGCATTTCTTGCACCTCTTGACATACTTTTCTGAATCTGCTTGCATGTATGGCCGCCAATATCCATGTGAAATTGATCTGTAGGCCAATGATCTTCTCCCTTGGTGGCTTCCGCATACGCCCTCGTGTATCTCAAATAAGAATGCTTCGACCTTGCTGGGATAAACACATTTCAAGTAAGGTCTTATGAAGGATTTTTTGTACAAGGCCATTGATGGGGAGAGCCAAAATCGCTGTGACTTTGCTCTTATTTTGTTGGCCTCTTTCTTCTCTTCGGGTAAGACACCATCTTTTAAGAATACTATAATGGGATCCATCCATGAAGGGCCTAGTTCGGCGCAACATTTCTCAGCTACTTCGGGTTCTTCAATGCTTGGTTTTGGTAGGAAGTTGATCAGTAATGGATGTGGGATGGATGTATCTGCCATCGAAGAAAAGCCTGCTAGTTCGTCTGCTATATTGTTTTCTTCTTGGCTGATCTGCTCTATCCGCACTACGTCGAATTTCATGATTTCCTTTCTTACTAACTCTTGGTACTTAGCCATCCTCTCTTCTTTTGCCTCGTAGTCGCCTAAAATCTGGTTTACTACCAGCTGGGAGTCACTGTAGACCATTAGCTCGGTGGCCTTCATGAAAAGGGCTAATTTTAGGCCTGCCAAAAGCGCTTCATACTCGACTTCATTGTTTGATGCTTGGAAGCCAATGTTGACTGCTTGTTCCACTATTAGGCCATCTGGTGAGATGAGGACTATGCCAAGTCTTGCACCGTGTCCATTGGATGCTCCATCTACAAAGAGCTTCCACATCTCTCCAATGAATAGCTTCCAGCAAGTGGAGGGGTCGGATGATGTCTTGGGGTCATGAGTGTTGCTGATGTTTTCTTCCAAGTCCATGCCTACTGTTGGGTTTTGCTCTTCACTCTCTGACTGTGCCAAGTTTTTGCTTGTCGATGAGTCTTTGCTGGGCATAGCATGGTTTGTCTCTTCCTCCCTTTCTTCAATCCGGTATAACTTGGGATGTAGCTGGGCGTCCTGTTGAGGGGGCTGCGCAATTCCTGCGGCACTTTTCATTCCCTTTTCGGTTGTAACAGTTAAGTCAACTAGGCAGATGTGATGGCTTCCTGGGGTGAACTCGTCCACAAAGTCTGCCAAAGCTTGGGCTTTTATTGTGGTTCTGGGTTGAAACTTGATGTCGAACTGTCCCAATTCCACCGCCCATTTCAAGATTCGTCCAGAAAAGTCCGCCCTCTCAAACAAAGCTTTTAAGGGAAAAGTTGTCAGGACGATTATGGTATGGGTGTGGAAGTAATGTGATCATCAAGGCTAAGGCCAGCTTTTCCAAAGGTAGGTACTTGGTTTCTTCCTCCAGCAAGGTCTTGCTAACATAAAAGATGGGCAGGTGTTGGATCCCTTCTGCTTTGACCAACACTGCGCTGACCTCATGTTGTGAAATTGCCAAGTACAAAAAGAGTTCTTCTCCAGATACCGGGATTACTAGCAATGGAGGAGAAGTCATGTAGTCTTTTAGGTTTTCTAGGGCGCAATCGTATTCTTCATCCCACTCAAATTTGGACTTCAACGCTTGGAAGAATGGTCGACATCTGTCTGATGACCGACTTGTGAACCGGTTGAGTGCGGCAGCTAGGCCAGTGAGATACTGCACCTCTGTTACTGTGTTGGGCCTCTCTAGATCCTGGATTGCCTTGATCTGAGAGGGGTTTGCTTCTATACCTCGGTTGGTCACCAAGAAGCCTAGGAATTTGCCTGATCCTACGTCGAACGCACACTTAGATGCATTTAGGCGCAATTTGTTCTTCTTTAGGATTTGGAACGTTTCGTCTACGTCCTTGAGATGGTCTTTCTCATCCTTGCTTTTGACCACCATGTCATCTATGTAAGCCTCCATTGTTTTTCCTAACAATGGTTCAAACATTTTGGTGACCATCCGTTGGAATGTGCCCCTGCATTTTTTAGGCCAAAGGGCATGACCTTGTAACAATATAATCCTCTGGATGTTGTAAAGGATGTAACCTCCTGGTCTGGCTCATACACAGCGATCTGATGGTAACCTCTATACACATCAAGGAAGGTAAGTCGATTGTGCCCTGCCGTCAAGTCTACCAGTTGGTCTATCCTGGGTAAGGGAAAGCTATCCTTTGGGCATGCTTTGTTGACTGTTTTGTAGTCCACGCAAACACGCCATTTTCCATTATTCTTCGGCACTACTACAATATTGGATATCCACATGGGATAGTGCACTTCTCTGATGGCTCCTGCCTCCAGCAGGTTTCCCACTTCCACCGCCACTATCTCCGCGTGGTGGAGTGCTGATCTGCGAGTGCGCTGTATGATTGGTCTGGCGTTTGGGTGGACATTAAGTTGGTGGCAAATGAAGCTAGGGTCTATGCCAGGCATGTCATATGGCGTCCAGGCGAACACTTCGATAATTGAGATTAAGAATTCCACTAACTCAGTTCTCTCAGTGCTGGGCAAAGACGAGCCTAGCAAAAAGAACATTTCTGGGTTCTTTTCATCCACCCTTACCTCAACCAAGTCCTCCACTGCCTTCTGTTCTGCTGCCTTGCCAACATCTGCAAATAGTTCGTTGCTCTCTGGCTCTTCTACCATCTCTACATATCGTTTTGCAGCCTGGCTGTCGGTTACTATGACAAAACACTGTTTTGACATGATTTCATCTCCTAAGACCTCTTCGATTACTCCGGCTTCATTGGGGAACCGTAGTGCTTGATGGTAGGTTGACGCTACCGATCGCATGGCGTGCAGCCATGTTCTTCCCAGGATTATGTTGTAAGTGGAAGGGACTTTCAATACCCAGAATTCCACTTGTTTAGTCATGGTCCCGACTTTGACTGGGAGGATTAGCTTGCCTACTGGCCATTCTGGCATTGAGTTAAAGCCAACTAGGGGGGATGTTGCAGGGGCCAAGTCTTTGTCCTCTAGCTTCAGCTGCTTGAAGGTTTTATAACACATTATCTCGCATGAACTTCCTTGGTCAATCAGAATCCGTTTGATATCATAATTCTTGATGCACAAAGTCATCACCAGTGCGTCATTGTGAGGGCAATGTAGCCTTGCTAGATCTTTGTCTGAGAAGGATATGACGTTCGTGGCCTCTGTTTTGCCCTTTTTTATGGTGGGTTGTGCACTTAGTACCTTCTTCAGGTGTTCTGCCTTCTTTATCATCCCCTTGAGTTCACATACCCGTTCAGGTTCTATGATGCCATGAATAACATTGATTACGCCTTGGGGTGGTCCATCCACTGGCATCCCGTTTGGCCCGTTAAGGTCCTGGGGGGCTGGCTATGTTCTCCCCTCAATATACTGGTCTAGGTCAGTAGCAGCTCCTAATTCTTCCAGATGTTGCCTCAGGGGTGTGCAGTTTTCAGTTAGGTGCCCCTTCTCATCATGGAAGGTGCAGTAGGACCTCTCGTCGTAACCCCTTTGTGCTACTCCCAACTTGGCTGGTCGCCGAATGAAGGGTTCATTTTTTATCTCGTTGAGAATTCGGTAGATGGGTTTATTGAACACTGTGATGATGGCAAGGCGAACTCTTACCCTCTTTTTTCTGGGTCCTCCTTGTTGGCTCGCCTGCCTCGCCCATTCCTATTTGGTTGTTCTACCGTGTTGACTTTTGCTGCAGTCTTTTTGTTTGGCATTACTGTTGAGGCAGATTTTGCTTTAGCCCAGGCGCTATCTTCCTCCACGCGGATATTTTGGTGCACCCTCTCCATTAGGGCCTCCATCGTGAGGGGTGGCATCATAGTAATTGAGTCCCTCAACTTGTTTCTGACTGGTAGACCCCTTTTGTATTGCGCGATGGCGAGATTTGTGGGGCAATCTCCTATCTAGTTGAAAGTCTCCCAATACCGACTATTGTAGGATCTCAACGTTTCCTTGTCGCCCATGTCAATGGAGAGTAGCTGATCGATCTCCACTGGTGTCTTGGTGTTCATTCTGAACCTAGTCACGAACACCTCTACCAACTGTGCCTAGGAGGTGATGCTGCCTTCTGGTAGCCTTTCGAACCAGGTTAGACCTAGGTCGCCAAGGCTGGATGGGAACAGGATACACATCAAGGCCTCATTCCGCCGGTACACTGCCATAACCTGGCGAAAGTGGCTCAAGTGCATGTAGGGGTCCGTCTTCCCCTCATAAGTAGTAAATTTGGGCTGGTGGAAGCCTGAAGGTAGTGGTGCATTCTCTATTGCTGGAATAAACAGCGAGCTCTGCAGCCTTGCTAATACCTTATCCGCCGGTTCGTAAGCAAGGCGAGGCATTGGCGTCTCTACTTCAACACTCCCATGTGTCCTGGGGGCCAGTCGCTGTAGTGCTGAGACTTTGCATGGGTCGCGAACCCAGGTGTCCTCCTTCCATCGAGCCCTTTCATCAAGCACTGTTAGCAAGTCAGATGATCTAGGCAACTCCGTGTGCCTAGATGTTGTCTGGTGCATGTGCAAGGGCCGATAGGTGCTTCCCTCAGTACACGACCTCTCAGTTCTTGTTCTCTCAGACCTGGAGTAACGAGTCCTGGAGGTCCTTGATTGAGTGTTGCCCGTTCTAAGGCTCCTACTCTCTACTTGCGACGGGGTGACCTGCTGTCTGTCACGATCCTCTGAGTAGTGAGAGGGCGTGTTGCCTTTGCGCCCTTCTCCTGTTGTCACCCTTTTTCCTTTTATCTGGCGTTTCATTGACTCCATGTCTGCCGCCATTCTTCTTATTAACTCATCTTGTTCCCTAACGCGATCCTCCAGAACCTGGGGGTCCAACCTCCACCTTTGTCTTTTAGGACTTCGAGAACGACGGAGGCTGCTACCCCGTCTACCCCTTGCATCCCTCCAGGGGTTCTGTCGCTGGGGTTCTAAATCCGCCATGGATGGGATAGAAGGTAAACCTTCGCGCCTTCCACCCCCCTCTGGGGTTTGTCCGTCGATAGCAGATTGTGACAAATCCTCATTGTGCGCCATTGGCTTCAACTTAAAGAGGAAAACTCGATCAAAAGGTTTTGTTCTTTGTGAATTCCCACAGACGACGCCAATTGTACGAGCACGAAATAATCTTCTCGTATTATCCTATTGATCAAGTTTGCACTCCTCCAAGAGTCATTGCTTTACTCCCTGAAAACACAAACATGAGCTAACCGGCGGGTGTGTGCCGGATACCTCTCCGATGCCTAAGTCAAAAAAATAGACAAATAGACAAAAGCTCTGTGTATTCGAGAATCAAAGTTGTGTTACCTCTACATGGGTTCTGTTGTGAGCTTTCATAGTTTTTGCCTAGCACAATCCTAGTGGGACTCTTACTCCTCAAAGTAGAGTCCTCCTAGGAATCACACTCCTGAAATATAATGCTTATCCTTCAACACCCTCCTCACTGCTTAAACTAAGTGAGATGGTTTTACCATGGTTAAATGACAAAGAAACCGGGCTAACATATGCTGACGTAACAAGTTTCACCGAACTCTCCTTAGTTCGGTTCTACCTCGCTTCACCTAGCTCGGTATCAACTTGTTTTCATAACGCAACTCCTTCTACCCCAGCTCAGAATACCCGAATCTGGTGCCTTCATATGCAACACTTAGCTCGGCCCTTATTCTTTTGTACCTCGGTTTTGTTTGTTTAAACCGAACTAACTGCAGTCGTTTCTGACCGAGCTAACAAGGACGAAGTCCAACTTGCGAAGCCCAAACACCATGTCTCACAGCTTGGTCTGAACTTCATCTGGCCCAACTTCATTAGTTTTTATACCGAGCTATAGTAGCTCTTACCTCGGTCCAACGTGCGGCCTAACTTCCATAGAAGCCTTTAGCTCGGCTCAATTTACTTATAAATTACCCTCTCAAACCCAAAGATCCTATTAAAAAGGAAATTACACGAAAAGGTAATAACTTACACGTTTGGGTTTAATTTTTGAGAGATAAAAGTAGGTTTCTCCAAATGTGAAATTACACATTTGGGCCATCTACACTAGAGAGGTTTTGGATTTTCTCTAATTCTGGAATAAATCTGACAATACAAATTAGAACATAACACTCCAACGTAACACTCCAATAATGTAACACACTAAAAACCACCTTAGTGTACTTTTTCCAAATGTAATAACGTAACACTCAAAACTTTTTTCAAATATAACACTCCAATGTAACATACAAAAAAACTTTTTAGTGTACTTTTTCCAAATGTAACACTCCAATCAATGTAATCTCCAATTGTTGGCACCATAAAATATTCTTATTCTTATTATTCTTAGTATTATTATTGTTATTATTTTCAGGATGCGTGGCATCCTCATATTCATTTGAAAGTTAAAAGAAGTTATAGAGATGATGGAGAACATGAAGGACAAAGAAGATGAATGGAAGGACACATGGCAAGACAATAATGGAGATGGGAGAAATGAGTAGTTACTAAGTAGTTATTGCTATATTTTTTTTCCTCTATAAATAGCCATCAATGGCTACATTGTAAAGGGTCCAAAATTCAAATCAAAGACAATTGATTTCTATTTTTTTGGCCATTTATATTTCCTACACTTTATTTTATGCACTTCATTTTCGAAGCATAGGAGTAGAGGTAAGTTCTATGCACTTTATTTTATACACTTCCTTTTCGAAGCATAAGAGTATAGATAAATTAATGGTTAGTTTGATTGTTCACTCAATCATCTTTCTCTCTCTTTCTTCTTTTAATTTTCCTTTTCTCTACACTTGGCAATTTAGTCCTCTTTGTTGAGGTAAAAGAACCGTCAACACAATCGCTTGATAATTGGCTTGAATTTAATCTGTAAGGATTTTTCAATCCTTGCTGGCACGCTCGCATTCATGATATTTTTCTTCGTAGGAAAAATAAGCCAACAACACCAGTAAAAGTCCTCTTCATTGAGGCTGAAAGAATTTCAACACAATCGTCTGATAATTGGTTGGCAATTAAAATTCTGTAAGGACTAATTGATCCTTGATGGCACGCTTAAATTTACACTATCAACCCTCGAAAGCCAAAAAAGCCAACATATATTTTTGGCACAACCCGGTGGGACGTCAAGTGTAAGAAATGAAAAATGAATTGGATACGTCCATTTCAAATAACCTAGATGAAATCTATTGGCGTAAACAAAAAATTTTGGATCTTCAAGAAGAGATCCATTTTCTTGATGAAATAAAATTTCATCCGTTACAATATTATTTGGTGGAAGAAAAAAGACACCATTTAATTGGAGAAATTCATCAAATTGATATGGAAATTCGCCAATGGAATGATGAGTTGTCAACTCTCACTACCAAGTCTTTAACTGAGGCTTTAATGGCCAGAATTGGTGAATTTTTTTAGAATTTTTCCATGTTTGAAAATAGCAAATACAAAGAGTTGATTTCATCAATGACTTGGGGGGTCAAAAAACTCATTTTTAAAGAGCCAATTTATAAAAATAACATGGCCAAAAAGCATGTTGTTGAGCCAAGCATGGTTAAAAATAATGTTCCATATAAGACTCGGGGGGTTTTAAAAGCCATTCTTAGATAGTCAAACCATGGACATAAGATGTCCATGAAAGATTTTCATAAGCCATTAATGGCTAAAATGGAACAACTCATTAGACTAAGAAATGATGAAACTCACATGAAAGATTTTCATAATCCATTAATGGATAAAATAGAAAAACAACCCCATTTGTCAGTAAATGATGAAAGTTATTTGGCCAAAGAACATATTCTCAAGCCAAACATGGCTAAGAATGATAAACAATTTAATGTTCATGAATTTGAAAATTTCAAAATTATTCAAAATGTCAAGTTGTTTGAATTTTTAACGCTATCTTGTACTATGGTTCTTGGTGTTCAAAATCCTTGTTGGATTTGTGGTTCACATCAAAATTTAATTTTGATGAAATGGCTAATAAAACAATCATCTTTAAGCATTGTTTTGATGAGTTTGATGCACTAAAGAACAACTTAGCCATTTGAAATGTTGAACTTGGCTAGGAAAAGCCTATGCGTTTAAATCAACGGTTGAGAATGGCTTATCTTTTCAAATTAATGACCAATTGCCTTTTTTTTTTTTTCAAGGCAAAAAAATGACAGTATGTGTGGTTGGTTTGGCCCTTCAAAAATTCAAGTAAACATTATTTTGAAGGGCCGCAAGGGGTAATTTTGGCACCATAAAATGTTAGATAATGTCTCAATGGGACCACATAATTAAATGTGGTGTTATCATTTATAAGAAGCCTACAATTTAAGTGATTCAATTTAGTTAATAGGCTTAAGGGTATATGTGTTATGGACCTAATGTGTAGATACTAGTTGTATAATTTCTATTTCTATGAGGGGCAGAAATAGAAATTAAAACATATTGGTTAAAGTTGGTTTTCATTCCTTTTGAACTTCCACAACCTTTCAGTTTTGAAAACCAATAAATAGAAATTAAACCAATAATGGTTAAAGTTGGTTTCATTCCTTTTGAACTTCCACAACCTTTCAGTTTTGAAAACCAATCACAATCTTTAAAAGGTTATGGTCCCTATTCCTTCCCAAGTGCAAAAAAAAAAAAAAAAGAACACTGCCATTTTTCTAAATCCTCTCAAGGAGAAACATAAGGCACCAAAGGGGAAAGGATTAGAAGGCAATAACATAATCAATAACAAAGAGTTTATTGATAATCACGCTTCCGTTTAACCGTTCATCAATGGATTCAGGTATGTCATTTTGTCTTGATTTCTTGATAATACACATGGTAAATGATCCGAAGTGTAAGGTTTATGTTCTGAAATTTATGTTAACAATTGGTATCAGAGCCATCATATCATGTGTCTTATCAGAATTGATATGCTTTATTCATTCTATTTAGTTTCCTGGAATCAGATTCTGAATTTTCTTAAAACTATTTGTTTTTGGACCCGTCAATTCTATTTATATATGTATGTATATAATTGGGATTGCTGCAGATTATATAACATATACGGGGTCACAAATTTGAAATCTTTAAATTTAATGTAATTTCATACAACGTCTACAGAAATTTAATTTTCTAACATTCTCAATATAAGTCAATTCAAACAAGATGTCACAAAAGTGATCTCTCTTGTCTAGATTGTTTTATATGGAATGTTTTGATGTTCATGTCTGTGTATCTCATGCGGGTATTTATCGGTCCAAAGACATGATTAAGACTTGGCAGAATTACACACACATTTTGTGGTGATAAACATGTGCCAATTGTCAAGAAAACCTAATGTGAATAATAAATCCATCAAAAGATAGATTTGTTATTTGACATAACTTATTGTCAATGTTTGATCATTACAACAAGAATACCACTTACAGTTAATATCACTACCCAAAGGCTTGGTATTAATGTTGTGCTAGGTATCTTGAGATGTTGTCATTAAATTAATTTATTTAGAGATTATCTGTTTGGTAACTTAATGTGAGCATAATTGTTTATTCCTTTTATTTTCTTTTCTATTCAGCTTTAATGTCGACTACTTCAATCTCTGCCAACATGAACAATGTTCCAATGTTAAATGGAACAAACTTTAAGGACTGGAAAGAGAACATATTGATTGTTCTCGGCTGCATGGACATAGACTTGGCATTAAGGATGCCAAAACCGAATGCTCTCACTGCACAAAGTACTCCTGAGGAAATTGTGTACTTTGAAAAGTGGGATCGTTCTAACAGGCTAAGTCTTATGATCATGAAGCGTGGGATTCCAGAAGTCTTTCGGGGTGCAATAACAGAGGATGTTACCGTTGCCGGTGAATTTCTTTCAGAAATTCAAAAGCGTTTTGCTAAAAACGATAAGGCTGAAACAAGCACGCTTTTAGCAAGCTTGATTTCAATAAAGTATAAAGGCAAGGGTAATGTTCGCGAGTACATCATGGAAATGTCTCATCTTGCTTCAAAACTTAAGGCACTAAAGCTCGACCTATCTGATGATTTGCTCGTGCATTTAGTTCTCATCTCTCTTCCTGCACAATTTAACCAATTTAAGGTCAGTTATAACTGCCAGAAGGAGAAATGGACTCTCAATGAGCTCATTTCATTTTGTGTGCAAGAGGAAGAGAGATTGAAGCAAGAAAGGACTGAAAGTGCTCATCTGGCAAGCACCTCCAAGCATACGGGCAAAAGAAAGCATAAGGGAAAGGAAGTTGCTATTCCTCAGGGTCCGGAACCAAAGAAACAGAAAGTGCAGGATGGTTGTTTCTTTTGTGGCAAGCCCGGACACAGAAAGAAGGATTGTGCCAAATACGTCGCCTGGCGTGTAAAGAAAGGTACATTTCATGTTTTGGTCTGTTCTGAAATAAATTTAGCTTCAGTACCAAGAAACACTTGGTGGGTAGATTCTGGTGCTACTACTCACATATGTGTTTCTATGCAGGGTTGCCTGAACTACCGAAAGCCAACTGATGCTGAAAGATACATCTTTGTGGGTGATGGCAAGTCAATAGAAGTGCAGGCAATAGCGCACTTTAGATTATTACTGAAAACTGGTTATTATTTGGATTTATTAGACACTTTTGTTGTACCGTCCTTTAGACGGAATTTAATTTCTGTTTCTGTATTGGACAAATTGGGATATTATTGTTCTTTTGGAAATATGAAGTTTAGTATGTCTATTAATTCCAATGTTGTTGGTACTGGTTTACTTAATGTGTTTGATAATCTATATTTGCTCGAAACTATTGCATCTTATAATGCAACCTTGCACGTGGAATCACGAGGTACAAAGCGTAAATTAACTAAGGAAAATTCAGCCTCATTATGGCACAAACGCCTAGGTCACATCTCTAAATCTAGAGTTGAGCGCCTTGTGTCTGATGGAATTTTGGACTCTCTTGATTTTTCAGATTTTGATGTCTGTGTTGAGTGTATCAAGGGAAAACAGACCAAAATAAAGAAATATGGTGCCCATAGGACTACAGATGTCTTAGAATTAATTCATACGGACATTTGTGGCCCATTCCCTATGGCGTCTTGGAATGGTCAACAATATTTTATCACATTCATAGACGACTATTCCAGATATGGGTATCTATTTCTTATCCATGAGAAATCACAGTCTTTGGACGTATTCAAAAAATTTAAGGCCGAAGTTGAGTTACAACTCAACAAACGGATTAAAAGTGTCAGGTCTGACCGTGGTGGTGAATACTATGGCAGATATGATGGATCAGGTGAACAACGTCCAGGACCGTTTGCAAAATACCTGGAGGAATGTGGAATCGTCCCACAATACACCATGCCAGGATCACCTAGCATGAATGGTGTATCTGAGAGACGAAACCGGACTCTTAAGGATATGGTAAGAAGTATGATCAGTCATTCTACTTTACCAGAGTCCCTCTGGGGTGAGGCTCTAAAGACAGCAACTTATATCTTAAATCGGGTGCCAACTAAAGCAGTTGTAAAAACACCTTATGAGCTTTGGGTTGGGCGAAAGCCTAGTCTAAAACATTTGCATGTGTGGGGGTGTCCTGCTGAGGCGAGGCCTTATAAACCTCATGAACGAAAATTGGACTCTAAAACCATTAGCAGCTACTTTATTGGCTATGCCGAACGATCACGGGGTTACAAGTTTTATGATCCCACAAATAGGTCAATATTTGAGACGGGAATTGCAACATTTTTTGAGGATGTTGAGTTTGGGGGGAGAAATCCAGTTAGAGACATTGTCTTTGAGGAGGAAGCAGGAGTAATCCCACTTCCTACTACTACTTTTGACCAATCACAGGTTCCTATACCTGTCATTGCTCGAGAAGTAATTTCGGATCCTCAACCAGACAATGTTGTTCAAGATAATATAGTTCAAACCCCCATTCAAGATGAGGTAATTGTTCCTGAGGAACAAACTCTACAACCTCAACCTCAAGAATCTGTGCCATTAAGGCGATCCACAAGAGAAAGGAGATTTGCACTTTCAGATGATTATATTGTATATCTCCAGGAACATGAGGTAGAAAATGGAATGTCGAAAGATGATCCAATCAACTTTCGTCAAGCCATGGAAAGTTCCAACTCTCATAAGTGGATAGAAGCCATGAATGAAGAATATAAGTCTATGCAAGACAATAAAGTTTGGGAACTTGTCTCATTACCAGTTGGTGCGAAGCCCGTAGGTTGTAAATGGATATTTAAAACCAAAAGGGATTCAAATGGTAATGTGGAGAGGTATAAGGCACGTCTTGTAGCCAAAGGCTTTACTCAAAAAGAAGGAATTGACTTTAAAGAAACTTTCTCTCCAGTTTCTTCGAAAGATTCTTTTAGGACAATTATGGCGCTTGTTGCATATTTTGATCTTGAGTTGCATCAGATGGATGTCAAAACAGCTTTTCTTAATGGTGACATTAAAGAAACAATTTATATGGTGCAGCCAGAAAACTTTGTGTCAGGAGACCCAAAGAATATGGTTTGCAAATTGACTAAATCCATCTATGGACTCAAACAAGCTTCTCGTCAGTGGTACTTCAAATTTCATCAAGTTCTCACTTCGTATGGTTTTGAAACTAATGTTGTTGATGAATGTGTGTATCACAAGTTCAGTGGGAGTAAACACATATTTTTGGTTTTATATGTTGACGACATATTGCTTGCCACAAACGATATAAACTTATTGCATGACACCAAGAGATTTCTATCTAAGAATTTTGAAATGAAAGATCTTGGTGATGCTTCCTTTGTATTAGGAATCGAAATACACCGAGATCGTTCTCGGGGTATTCTGGGATTATCACAAAGGAGCTATATCGAAAAAGTACTCAATAGATTTGGCATGCAAAATTGTAAATCAGGTGAAACCCCGGTTGCTAAGGGAGACAAGTTTAGTCTCAGCCAATGCCCGAAGAACAGTCTTGAAATTCAAGAAATGCAGAAGATTCCTTATGCCTCGGCTGTAGGGAGTCTAATGTATGCTCAAGTATGTACGCGTCCGGATATTGCGTTTATAGTTGGCATGTTAGGCAGATATTTAAGTAATCCTGGCATGGATCATTGGAAAGCAGTCAAGCGTGTTATGCGATATTTACAGAGAACAAAGGAATATATGCTCACATATAGGAGATCGGATAAGTTAGAGGTCATTGGATATTCCGACTCCGATTTTGCTGGATGCCAAGACAGTAGGAAATCCACATCAGGCTATATTTATCTGTTAGCTGGCGGAGCAATTTCTTGGAGGTCTGCAAAGCAGACGCTCATAGCTTCATCCACCATGGCCGCAGAATTTGTAGCATGTTATGAGGCATCAAACCAAGGGATATGGCTGCGGAATTTTGTCACTGGGTTGCGTATTTTGGAAGGCACTGAAAGACCACTTAAGTTATATTGTGACAATAAGTCTGCAGTTTTATATTCCAATAACAACAGGAGCTCGACAAAATCAAAGCATATTGATATCAAGTTCCTAGTTGTAAAAGAAAGAGTGCAGAGTGGACAGATTTCCATAGAGCACATTGGGACAAACTCCATGATAGCGGATCCACTTACGAAGGGACTACCACCCAAGGTCTTTCATGAGCACACTGCTCAGATGGGTGTTGTTCTATTTGAGAACATTCTGGTTTAGTGGGAGTTTGTATTTATATTACTGCTTTATGTCAGCCTTGAGTTTTATCTATGTAATTAGATTAATTTCTGCAGAAATGAAATATTCAGTTTATTACGCTCTGTTACGTATTGTGAAGTATTGATCTCAATAAAGTTAAGTAGGACCAGTTGGAAATAGGCATGTATGGATCACATCACATGTAATTTCCATGCTACGCATCCATGATTGATCTATGTCATTTAGCTGTATTAGTATACGTGACCATTGGTGGGTCGAGTTACGATTGATGTAACGAAGACCGCTTTGATCCTATATTAATATAGTTAATGGACAAGATTGTTTGGATACCCTCAAGTTATGATAACAAATTTCTGAGCTCACTAAAGTTAAGCACATTTTTCAGGATACATATGTGGTCCAGTGGGAGATTGTTAGATAATGTCTCAATGGGACCACATAATTAAATGTGGTGTTATCATTTATAAGAAGCCTACAATTTAAGTGATTCAATTTAGTTAATAGGCTTAAGGGTATATGTGTTATGGACCTAATGTGTAGATACTAGTTGTATAATTTCTATTTCTATGAGGGGCAGAAATAGAAATTAAAACATATTGGTTAAAGTTGGTTTTCATTCCTTTTGAACTTCCACAACCTTTCAGTTTTGAAAACCAATAAATAGAAATTAAAACCAATAATGGTTAAAGTTGGTTTTCATTCCTTTTGAACTTCCACAACCTTTCAGTTTTGAAAACCAATTACAACCTTTAAAAGGTTATGGTCCCTATTCCTTCCCAAGTGGAAAAAAAGAACACTGCCATTTTTCTAAATCCTCTCAAGGAGAAACATAAGGCACCAAAGGGGAAAGGATTAAAAGGCAATAACATAATCAATAACAAAGAGTTTATTGATAATCACGCTTCCGTTTAACCGTTCATCAATGGATTCAGGTATGTCATTTTGTCTTGATTTCTTGATAATACACATGGTAAATGATCTGAAGTGTAAGGTTTATGTTCTGAAATTTATGTTAACATAAAATATTATTATTATTATTATTAGTATTAGTATTATTATTGTTATTATTTTCAGGACACATGGCATCCTCTTATTCATTTGGAAGTTAAAAGAAGTTATGGAGATGATAGTGAACATAAAGTACAAAGTGAATGAGTTGGAGGACACATGGCAAGACAAGGATGGAGATGGGAGAAATGGGCAGTTACTAAGTAGTTATTGCTGTATTTTTTCCTCTGTAAATAGCCATTAATGGCTACATTGTAAAGGGTCCAAAATTCAAATCAAAGACAATTAATTTCTATTTTTCTGGTCATTTATATTTCTTGCACTTTATTTTATGCACTTCATTTTTGAAGCATAGGAGTAGAGGTAAGTTCTCTACACTTTATTTTTTGCACTTCCTTTTCAAAGCATAAGAGTATAGATAAATTAAAGGTTAGTTTGATTGTTCACTCAATCATTTTTCTTCGTCTCCCTCTTTCTTCTTTTAATTTTCCTTTTCTCTACACTTGGCAATTTAGTCCTCTTTGTTGAGGTAAAAGAACCGTCAACACAATCGCTTGATAATTGGCTTGAATTTAATCTGTAAGGATTTTTCAATCCTTGCTGGCACACTCGCATTCATGATATTTTTCTTCGTAGGAAAAATAAGCCAACAACACTAGTAAAAGTCCTCTTCATTGAGGCTGAAAGAATTTCAACACAATCGTCTGATAATTGGTTGGCAATTAAAATTCTGTAAGGACTAATTGATCCTTGTTGGCATTCTTAAATTTACACTATTAACCCTTGAAAGCCAAAAAAACCAACACAAACGTAACACTTCAATGTAAAAAAAAAAAAAAAACTATTTAGTGTATTTTTCCAAACGTAACACTCACAATTTGAAATTATACATTTACCCAAAACTTACTAAGAAACTTTTGTACTCCTTTTGGAATGGTTTGAAGAATCCCATATCATTTTTTTAGAATGTTACATTAGAGTATTATGTTTTGAAAAAATACACTAAATAATTTTTTTGTATGTTAAATTGGAATGCTACACTAAGGAGTTTTTTTTTTTTTTTTTTAAGTGTTACATTGGAGTGTTATATTTGGAAAAAGTATAACAAGGAGATTTTTTAGAATGTTACATTGGAGTATTACGTTTGAGTGTTACATTGGAGTGTTACAGATTGAAATTATACATTTGCTTAAAGCTTATCTTTAACGCCCCCCCAAAAATAACAATAGATAGTCCTATAAAGTACACTAAATATGTAGAAAACTAATAAGGTTTCAGTCTTTCATTAATTCTCTTGAAAACATTACAAAAGGTGCCATAGGCATTATACATTTATAAACCCTAAATTATGAATTTATAGCATTTGACACATAATGATAAATAGAGAAATGAAAAGAAATATAAATAACTTCATGCCTCAATGGCTACATATTTCCAAAACAATACTTAGTTACAACAAAATGGGTCAAGCCCAAAACAAATAAAAAGCACGAGACTTATACAAAAAATATTTACAATACAAAAATGAATGAGCTTTCAGCTCCAAGATCCTTCCAAGCTAAGTCATTGGCAGAGGAATATCATCAGCACCTGAAAGTTGGTTTCCACATAGGGTGAGCTAAAGTACAACAGAGAATACCTTAACACACTATATGATGCTTGACAAACTCATATGGTGAATGTATATGAATGTCATTTATCAAAACGTTACACTTTTCTCTGTCAAAACAATGCAATACCATGATTATAAATCAATTCGTAAAACAATACTTTAAAAAACAAAAATCAGAAAACAAGGCAGGGGATACACAACACTAGGAATCTCTAGGCATGTGTCTACCAGTAGGCTATACAAGCACTACTAAAATCATTTTACCTGTACTAACCAAAAGGATCAACACCTAACAGCATGGGGTTTTTGGATTATTGCTAAGGACACACAAGCCAACATAGATAATACCACAACCACACCCCTTAACCAGATTCACCAAGGTATTCACCAAAACGATATATCTTTTCAATATATATATATATGAAGCAATGTTCAATGCAAGATGTATGAATAATTGGTTTCAATTAACCTAATCCTCATGCAATTTCTATAACAATCAAAGTTATCCTTCACCGATAGTCCAAAACAGATATCTCTATACAAAAGATAAATCTCCAAGCAACAGATATAATTTCATAGTCTCAATGTATGAGTAATAATACATATTCAACTCCACTCTCATCATCAACAGATGTATTCATATTATCATTTTAAAAGCTTAAAATCTTTCCCTTTTTCCTTTGTTCAAAACCAATGATTTCCAACAAAACATCTATTCATTTCAAAAACACATTTAAAGGAGAGATTTTCAAGATTTTAACCTAACTCATCAATAAGTCAATTTTATATATTTAATTTTCAAGAACATAGGAAAAATGTTACTATGCGCACCCAAAAACTAGTGCTTATAGCATGGGCGACTGTATAGCCATTGAGGTGTTCAATTAAACGCCCTGAATTATATATATACGGATGTATGTAATTCTGCTCAAAATTTTATGTTAAACATCTTAACTCACTTTCCTAAACACACAAAACAGTTGAACAACTACTAAACCCACTTCCTTTAACACCCAACCCAACCCTGCTCATAACCCTTTAATCAATATATATGCTTTGTGAAATGAACTCACAATACGTTTTGGAGTTTTGCTTCCTCATTTTGTGCAAAGTATCTCTTTAACAAAATTGTGTGATTTTGCAATTTCCAACAAATGTAGTACCACTTGACCAATTAAAAACTTATTTTATAACTTACTGTACAAATCAACCATAGATAAATTAGACTCTATAAGGGGCAAAAAAAAAAAAAAAAAAATCTCATTTTATCATACTTGTAATAAAAATAAAATATATTTATGTAAATTTTTGTATCTACATTTTATTTGTTTTTGAAACAATGATATCCATGTATTAGAATTTTATTTTATTTATTTATTTATTTATGTATGATTTGAAAAGTCTAAAAAAATTAATTTTTTTAATGTCTACTGTGAAAAAAAATTCTTGGAGTACTATGAAAAAAAAATTTAGAGTCGCCATTGGCATATAATATATTTAAATTTTAAAAACATAGGGAAAAGGTTACTATGTGCACCCAAAAAATGATGTGTATGGTATGCACCTTCAAAAAGTATAATTTTTACCACAAAATGTATAATTTTTATCATAAAAAATGTAAATTTTTCATCACAAAAAATATGACATTTTTTTCCATAATTTGGTCCTTGTATCACTTTGGTCCCTGATTTTTCATTCGTGACACATTTAAACTTGAATTTTGAATTTTGTTCCAAATAAAGACAATTGAAGATGTCATTGCTCAACTTCAAAGGCAAAGTCGTCAATTTAATAAAATATAAATTAATTTGACAAAAATAAATGTCATCAAAATATTTTTGCATTTTTAAAATTTATTTCTACCCACTAAAAATAAAATTATGTAAAATTGATAAATTTTTTAGAGATTTATTTATTTATTTATTTTAGCAAATTAATTTTTTATTATGTGTTTGGATGATGATCATGTAGTGGGTGGTTATTTTTATTTTCATTAAATTAGTTTCTATTTTTCCAAAAGTTAAATATGGCGATAACTTTGATATCATTATTAAAGTATTCTATTAAATCAAAAATTCAAAACTAAAAATATTTCATATATTAAATATATTGATTACACATTAAAAACCTTAACAACCACTTATTACATGATCATCATCTAAACACATAATAAAAATTAATTTGGTAAAATAAATAAATAAATAAATGTTTAAAAGATTTATCAATTTTATATAATTTTATCTTTGGTGGGTAGAAATTATTTTAAAAAATTCAAAAATATTTTTTTGACATTTATTTTTGTCAAATTATTTTATATTTTATCAAATTAATGACTTTGCCTTTGAAACTGAGTAATGGTATCTTCAATTGTCCTTATTTGGAACAAGATTCAAAATTCATGATCAAATGTGTCACAATTGAAAAATCAGGGACCAAAGTAACACAAATCCCAAACTATAGGGACTGTTAGTGTAGTTCGCCTTTTAGTTATTCATAACTTTAAGGGCATGCAACATTACTTCACTATTCTTAAGTTTTACTACAAAAATCAAAACTTTCATTTCAAAAATTCATAATTTGTACCATAAAATTCGTATATATATATATATATTTTACCGTGTACAAGTACACATTGTAGCATTTTTCACACACACACACACACACACACATATATATATATATATATATATCTAGTTTTGTAATTTATAAGTGGAAGAAGAAATGACTAAGATTAAAAAAAAAGTCTAGCCAATTTTATTTTAGTGTGTCATTGGAAATGTTGTTAGCAAGGATGGATCTTATAGCGATCCAGGCTTTTCCCCCGTCCTTTGTGGTATTCTGGACTCGAGTTCTGAGTTGTGTGTTGTTATCTGTATCTTATTTCCATCCTTTAATTTCTTATCGTTGAATTTTGGGATGTATTGGGCAGAAGAAGAAGAAGAAGAAGAAGAAGAAGTCTTTAGAGAGAGAAGTAGATCCCAAGCTTGATCCTTAGAGTTGAGCCGTTAGATCCGTGCTTTGAGGTTAGATTCTTGATCTATTCTTTTTGTTCTTATTAATCATCTAGCTGCATTGCATGATCGGGCATGATTTGTAAGCCATGCATTGCTTTGAAGTTCGGTTTTAGAAAGAGAATATGATATTCATGTGTTCTTGAATAAAAGCCATGATTTGATCCGAAAGCTTGCATTAAGATCCATGTTTTTGTGTTTGTTTTCCCAAGATCAAGAAGTATGGGTACCCAGGTCCATGTTTTCGAACTCATGGCATGAAATCCCAGATTTTGTATAAACAAGTCACGATTTTAGCATTCATGTTCTTCATGTTCTTCATGTTCTTCAAGTAGGAAACCCAGATTTTCCCGACTTCATTTCCCTGTATGTGGCCATCGGGACCACACCTCGGCAAGGAGGTGTGGGACCTCGGCAAAGACCTGGTTAGTACCCAGCATGTCTTCTTGACATGTAAAACAGCGTTTTAACTCCCAGCATGTTTTCCCGAGATCATTTGCATGCATGTAGGACTTGTTTTGAGAAAGACTTTGCCATGTGTTTGTAGGACTTGGACCTTTGATTTGATCCCGACGTCCCAAGAACTATGTGAGTGGTATTTTAATAAAGCTATGTTATCGCGTTTTGATAAGCTTTGCTTTGCTTTGCTTTGAAAAGTATTTGTTAAGCATGAATGATTATCCCTGTTTTGTGTACCAAGTATAAGTTTTGTGTATCAAGTATAAGCTTCGTTTTGGATGACATTCTCGGGAAGTCCGTACGTGCCAGGGGACTATAAGCTTTTGTGGCACAAGTCCGTATGTGCCAGGGGACTATAAGCTTTTGTGGCACAAGTCCGTACGTGCTAGGGGACTTTAAGCTTTTGTAGCACAAGTCATCGACGGTCTATGAACGGATGACTCCGTCCTTCCGTGCTAGGGAACGTTAAGCCCATGTAGCATAGTCCGTATGTGCCAGGGGACTTTAAGCATTTGTGGCACAAGTCCTCCCATGCTAGGGGACTCTAAGCCTAAGTAGCATCATGTTTGAAAGACATCGGCCACCGACGGTCTATGGACGGGTGTGCTCGATTCCGAGGCGATTAATCCTTGTTTTGTCCGGAATGTCATCACCCCAAGTATTAAGTAGATGTTATTAAACATCCCAACAAGATTTGAAAGCCCAAGTTTGATGAACTAGCTTCATCACATGTTTTGATACAAGTTATGCCAAGTACATGTTTTGATACAAGTTATGCCAAGTACATGTTTTGATACAAGTTATGCCATGTATTGTATTTGACAAGGACCTCGGGAATCATTCATTTAACCCCTTTATTACTTGTACCATTCACTGAGTATCGAAGCTCACCCTCTATATATATATGTAGATAGCAAGCTAGAAGGCGGTGACGCCGAGATGTGTTGTTTGCAAGACGATGTTTGATCCATGTTACGTCGGCAATATTTATGTTGGCAATCTTGAAGATTATGTTTCTTGACTTGTACTTCATGTATTTTGTTATGTCGGCTTAAGAAGCCTTTTGATCAAGATGAAAAATGTATTTTACTTTATTTGTATTCGAGTTGTAAAGCTATGTAAAGATGTATGTCATTTCATTTGATCTATGCACACCTCTTATGGACCAATTAGATTTACATATATTGCTTCCGCACTTGTAAGCCTCATATATTATACTCTGCTTGTGTGTGAATTTTTGAAAGTTGGCCTTCGGTAATCTCGGGTTACTGGCCATCACGACACCATTCTACTAGGGGCGGAATGGGGTCATGACAAAATCCCTACCTCAAATAGAGAGCCCAAGGAGAAGAAGAGAGAAACTCAGAAGTGTTCCAAACCTAAACTTTTTCGGATCAACACGTAGCCCTCGCGAAGCTCAACCTTTCTTACAAAGAGACTAGGGTAGAAGGTCTCTAGAATAAGGTGTATTTGTAGAGAGAGAGAGAGAGAGAGAGAGAGAGAGAGAGAGTTTAGAGAGAGGAGCTGTCGATCTAGGGTTTTGAAAAAGAAAGAAGATCAAAAATGGAGGAGAAGACCTCAACTGCGAACTGAAATACTCGATCCTCGCTCGAGCGAAGGAGTGGTCGCTCGAGCGACCGGACACAAAGAAACCTCGCTCGAGCGAACAACACGAAGCTTCAGGTCTGCAACCCAGAAGCATGCTTGAGCGCAAGAGTGCTCGCTTGAGCGAAGAAACACAAAACATATAGCTCGCTCGCTCGAGCGAAGGAAAGCTCACTCAAGCGAAGAAACACAACCTTCAGGTCCAAAAGAGATGCAGACGCACGCTCGAGCGCAAGAATGCTCGCTCGAGCCAAGAGACACAAACTCAAAGCTCGCTCGAGCGAAGGCACCAAAATTTGGGCAGCAACACTATGATTCAAATCACAACAACCCTGCTGCAAACC
>JAPPVO010000019.1:162822370-162996925 GCA_030407325.1 Camellia japonica | reverse complement strand
TTGGTAGTACTCGTAGAATCTACTTGCAGACACCAGCCTAGGGATTACCAGTGTCGTATTTACCGCCCCTATTGATTAAAATTGGAAGTTTGAAATATGTTGAGATGGCTAGCTTATATTGGAAAATTTGAGATTGCTAATTTTTATTGAAATGGGAATTTTATGAAGAGCATGAAATGAAATTTCTTTAAAAGAACTTGGCATGGCATTGACATTTGCATCTTTCTTGGGAATTGCATAACTGTATATACTTTGTTAGAATTCTCTACTGGGCTTTATGCTCAACCTATGTGGACTTTGGTGCAGGTAAAGACGTGGTGATCCCGCCAAGTTGAAGGCGCGGATAATTATAAAGAGTACATAGCTCTTATTTTGTTGTGATCTTTTGTAAGCCAAGGGCTAATGTGTTTGGGTCCGAGAGACCATTTGTGTAACGGGCTACTGCCTTGGAAGACGTAAAGCCTTTAAGGGCATTTTATTTGTTTGAGATTAGATGTTTCACATGCCTTAGATTCATGTATCTTTATATCCTTGAATGTACAAATAACATGTGGAATTTTTGTATAAACATCATTGGTATATGATGTAAAGGTTGGTGTTATGACATTATTTATCCGGTGAATGTAGATTAATGTGGGTGGTTCATGTGGTATTATTTTCGGGGCGTTGCAAAACTCAAGCTCAAAACTTGTTCATTTACAATTTACCTATAGAGGCATGGTATGTCACTAAAATTCTAAAAATCCTATTCTCTTTTACTTTTGTTTTCATTAATTAATCCATAGATAAGTTAAAAGTTGATTTTTTTTTTTTCTTCTTTGACGTTTTTCAATTGTGTGTATTATATTTTTATTTTGTGTTACTACTGAATACTTTTTAAAGATCATTCAATCATTTCTCCATTTTCATGGTGTTTTCTTTTTCAAAGCTGTTGGACAAAAAGAAGAGCAACGGCAGTGTTGTAGTTATATCACAAGAAGTTGAAGTTGAAGTTGAGTGTTGTGTAAAAAGTAAAAAAAAAGGAAAGAAGAAGAAGAAGAAGAGGATGGTGCTGATGAATTAGATGAAAAAAAGTAGAGAAAACTGCAAGAATTTGAATTAATGTACAAAATTGATTTTTTATGTGTACGAACTTAATTTTTTTAATCTTTTATTTGTATCTATCTTTAAATTTAAACATTTATTTGGTTATTACTAAAAAAGTTTTGAGTTTTATTCAATTTTGATTGTATTTGTACATACTTTAATTAAATAAAAATCAAAATTATAAGATATGCACGGGAATATCTTAAAAGAAGAGTTCTATGAGTTACAAACTTCAAACTAAATTTGTTGATTTTAAAACAAAATTTAATCAATGAGTTTTGAAAGTATCAAAATTTCAAATTAAAATTTTCAATTTTTAATTACTCAAAAAATCTATTGTTTAGTTCCTTTGCTCCTTCATCAATATGCCATAAATAATTAAATATATATATTAGTTCGAAGTCACATTACACATTAAAAAATTGATATGATACCATGAGTTATACTATCATTAGAAATTAGTTCTTTTAACTAATTAAACTATCTAATTGAATTATTTGTTACAATTTAATCATAACTTTTGGCCAAAATTTAAAATAATTTTAAAACTATTAGCTTAAAAACAACTATTATTAGAAATAGGCCCCATTTGTTTAGAAAAAAAATTGATGACAGAAAATGAAAATAGTAGAAAGTGAAATGAAAGAAAGGAAAAAGAAATGAAAATTTATTTTCTTGCATGCATGCATTTAAATATGTAACACCCCGAAATAATTAACATTAACCCATTACATAACAGTGTTCCAATAGATCAACAATCTCATATCTTCTATTCATTATAGCTTTGATCATTACAAAAGTTGTATATATTCACAAATCATAAATCCTGAATCTATAACATATGTCATCAATGCAAAATAAAAAGAAAATTGAAATCAAATAAGAAATGCCCTAATAACTCACAACTTCCCAAGACGGTATTTGGTTACAACAAAATGAATTTAAACTTAATACACATAAAGCCCGAGGATTAAACAAAATAATTACATCAAGAAACCAAAAAGAAGCCTTATGCTCCGAGTCCTCCCAGGCTATGTTCTTGGCGGAGGCATATCATCAGTACCTGAAAGTTGTTTCCACATAGGGTGAGCCAAAGCCTAGTAGAGATACCCTAGCACAATATATGAATCTTAACAAAATTATAAGGTGAATGCACAATGCATGCCATTTTCCAAACACTTCTCATTTTCCATCTCAAAACAATGCAATGCGAGATTATATATCAATTCATGAAAATAATCTTTTTATACAGAAAACATAGCAGTGGATACAGAACACTGAGAATCTCTAGATACATGTCTGCCAATAGGCTATACAAGCACTACCAAAGCCATTTTACCGATAACAACCGGAAGGATAGACACCTAACTGCGCGGGTTTTTCGATTTTCACCAAGGATACATAGGCCAACATAATAAAACTACAACCACACCCCCTAACCAGATTCACCACGGTATTCACCATTTCTTCTAAAAAAACAAATACATTTACAATGTTTAATGTATAATGATGCACAATGCACAATGGATGTGAAATTTGTTTCAATTCAACATAATCCTCATGCAATGTGTCACACCCAAATTTTTAATTACTCGGAATCATTACCAAAAGCTTTTAATTTAGGTCCATTTTTTTTTTTAAATATCTATTACCCTTGAGTAATAGAAACATAATAATACATATTCTCTCTCATAATGAATACAACAACAATAATAATACATGCCAAGCTTCCGCTACGGAGTTACAAATAAATAATTACAAACGTTAATATACAGAATTCAATTCTTTCACATCTACCATGAAATTACATATAAAAGATACATGAACTTTTTAACTCTCTAACCAATCAATCTGAATTCTCTTCCTATAAGAAAAATGAAACAATGAGGAGTGAGCACAATTGCCCAGTAGAAATCTCATAATTCTAAAACAATAACCATCCTATAGATAGAAATGATCATGCATGCAAGGTGATACCATATATTAAGGTGATGTTTTGTATGTTCAAAATATTATGCGTAGAGTATCTTTTTCTTAAAATTTTATTTGAACATTTAAGAAAACTCCTTGCCATAAATGTTGTCTCTCATCATTAGGAAGCCATAAATTCTCTTTGAAAATAAGTACACTTAAGAAAGAACATCATCTTAAAGTTATTAACCCGCTTCCAAATTATTCCCCATTTCATTTCCGTTTTTCCCTTATACTATTTCCAATTACTACAACTACATAACACCAAAATCCAAATTTCCTTTATATTCAAAAAGACGATCCGCATACACTCAACTCCCACTTGTCTAATGATTACATCACATTAACGTTTACATTATCAATTAAAGTTCAAGGATAACACAAGAATAACAAACCCTTTTTAATTCAATTTCTCAATTATTTATAAAACAAAACTCGTAATCTTCCCATATAGTCACAAGCAATCCAGTGAGTTCATCATCAGCAACCTCTAATCCAATTACTATTTCATTTTCCATTCTTTCAAATAATGTCATATCCAACACCGGATCCCTTAACAAGTCATCTCCATGAGTCACACGCTTTACCGGTCACAAGCTGGAAGGAATGCAGAACCTCATGATTTACCAATCACAAGCCGGAAGGAACGCGGAACTTTACGATTTATCGGTCAGAAGCCGAGAGGAACGTGGAACCTTAACATATCCCAACATATCACACGCTTTACCGGGCGCTACTCCAGAAGGAAGGCGGAACCTATTCTAAGCGCCACGCTTCGCCCGCTCAAAATACGGCGGGAAACGGACCCCAAAAACAACATTCCATTCCATATATTTTCTCGAGTCATCCGTCATTGTGATTAGTAGGCAAAGCTGACACATCATCTATTATTCTGTAACACATTCGTTCCATTATTTTCCGTAACACATTAGTTCAAAACACATCCACCATATATTAAAATTCCATTTACATAACAAGTACACAATATGTTCCACCATCTCCTCTATTATCCATCAAATCATTCATTGTTTTTCTTACAAAAATATAACAGGACATCCATAGAGGCATAAAGATTCATCTTTAAAGTGTTCCCAATTCGTGCATTCAAACTATTTCTTTATTTTTTTCATATTATTATCAAATCTTCAAATTTAATTTTCACAACACATTGATTATCAATTACCACCCAAGGCTATAAATTAAATCTCCAACATTAATTTCTTTGATACAACTTTTTCATATAACACCGTCATATTTTACAATCTCCCATTTATCATTACTCACAGTCATCTTAACCCAACCTAGACGTAACGGAATTTAACATAACTCAATGCAATTCAACATAACACAATAAAATTCTTAAATATTGACTTCATCATTTTATCACAGATCTCGTATCATCCATATTGTTAACAATTCATTTACCAAAATTTGGTTGCATATTATAACATAATTTAAAATATCAACATTAAGAGTTCGATCACAACTTTTATATAAATTTTCAAACTCTTTAAAATTTCAATTAAACTTGTACATGTGTAATTTAACACCTCAATTTCATTATACTACTTTCAATTTAAGCGAAGCGATCATCTGTCTTCATGAACCAAACTAGGGTTTTAAGAGAAATTAAAGCTTTTCACAAAAATACTTTTTATTCTAACTCTTCTATTAATTATACACCCAAATTCATGGCCCAAAATCATAACCCAACAAGTAAACTCCCAACTCTTCAAACCCTAAACCCCCAATCTCATGATTTATTCATGATATGCTTAAAAATATAAACTTTGTATTTATATAAAGAAAATACTACAAATCTATCTATGAATGAGGGTATTGAAAGAGAACTAGAGACCCCTATCTCTTGAAGCAAAGAGATGACAACCCAAAAAGCACCGACGACGAAACCACGAACTATTCGGACCAAAAGGAAGCCCTTAATGAGATTTACAATCTTTCTCAAAGGACCAAGGTGAAAAAATCACTTTAGGTGAGTAGATTTAGAGATCTAAGTGAAAAAGTTTGAGTTTAGAGAGAGAAGAGAGAACTCACGGCTTGGGAAAAGAAAGGAGAGGAAAAAAATAATGAGAGAGAAGTGGTTTGGGTCTATTTCTAGTAGTAGAAAAGTAGCCCTAAGGTCAATAAAAAGAATAAGTCCAAAACCCCCTAAAGGTAGAGCCCATTCGGACCTAAAATTCTGAAAATAAACACGCAAGGGTCGACCCTTGGTGTGGGGTGTCGAACCTTCAAGAAGAAATGACAATGCTGTCAAGGCAATGTGTCGACCCTTGGACAGGAAGGGTTGACACTAAATTTTAGCACCTAAACTCAGATTCTGCAATATACAAGGGTCGACCCTTCCCAGACTGGTGTCGACCCTTGTGGACAGCAACAAGTGATAGTTATCAACACCACCAAGGCTGGTGTCGACCCTAAATTCCAGCAACACTTCCAGAAATTTCATCAACAAGTAAGGGTCGTGTCACGACCCCAACCCGCCCCTAGTAGGATGGTGCCGTGATGGCCAGTAATCCGTGATTACCGAAAGCCAACTTACAAAGATCACACACAAACAGAGTATAATATACATATGGGGCTCACAAATGCGGAAGCAACAAATTGAAATACAAGTGGTCCATAAGAGCCGTGCATAAATCAAATGGGATGACATACAAGATGTAGCTTTACAAGCAGTTCGAAATAACAAAAATAATACAAGTTACATAATGATCAAAAGGCTTCTCGAGCCGACATATACAAAATACAAGTCAAGAAGCATGATTTTCAAGACTGGCCGACGTAGTTACAACGTTGCCGACATGAACACAAAACAAGGCCGACGTAAATACAAAATGAGGCCGACATAGTCAAGAACCCAAAACAAGCTGTGCAAAACATATCTAGGCGTCGCCGCCGTCCTGCTCGTCACCTACATATATATAGAGAGGGTGAGCTTGGATACTCAGTGAATGGTACAAATAATAAAGGTTTTGCATGAATATAGCCGAAGTCCTTTCAAAACAAAGCATGCCAAAACCATACAAATATCAGCCGAGGTTCCTTCAAAGTAAACTCGTCAAAACTCTATCAAATCAAGAGATGAACCGTATTCATCCATCAAACCTTACAAGTCTCAAGGGATGCTTACTAACATCGGCAAAACAAATCAAGCTGTCCGAACAAACAAGTCCACGCGGTAAACCGTCAGTGGCAGGACAAAGACTGTACGATCCGCAATCGCTTAGTCCGAGGTACTGCGAAAGTTTATAGTCCTCCAGCACAAGGGACTAGTGTTACTTAAGCCCGTAGCTCTTTTTAACACGATGGTCTTGTGTTACTTAGGCCCGTAGCCCGTTTTAACATGATAGTCTTTCCAAGAAAGGACCGTATCCTTTTTATACTTAATGTTGCGAAAGTTTAGAGTCCTCCAACACAAGGGACTTTCATACTTGGTACTGCGAAAGTCTATAGTCCTCCAGCACAAGGGACTTTCAAAGATGACATCAAAACAAAGCTTATACTTGATACATCAAAATAGAGCTAATCATTCATGCTTAACAAATACTTTCATCAAGACAAAGCAAAGCAAGATTTTATCAAAACAGTATAACATAGCTTTATTAAAAATACCACTCACATAGTTCTTCTCGGGTGTAGGCTCAAGGCAAAGATCAAGGTCCTACAATCACATGGCAAATACATCTTCAAAACGAGCTTTACATGCATGCAATGATCTCGGCATTCTCGCCAGATCCAAGTCAAGACAAAGCAAAACGTGCTGGGGTTTAGACGCTATCTTTTCGTCTCAAGAAAACAATCTGGGTACCAACCAGGCCTGTGCCGAGGTGTGGTCCGAAGGCCACATTCAAAAGCAAGTGGGAAAACCTGGGTTTCCCTTCCAAGGACATGAAGAACAAGAGCATCAAGCACATCAAGAACATGCATGCTAAAAACATAACTCATTTATTCCAAAAACTGAGATTTCATGCCATGAGTTCAAAAACATGGACCTGGGTACCCATTCAAGAAGATCATGCAAGAACAAACACAAAAACATGGTTCTTGTTCCAAACTTTCGGATTAAAACGAGACTTTTCCTTCAAAACTCAAGAACACCATTTTCATTTCAAGAACCAACTTTAAATCAATGCATGGCGTGCAAAACAAAATCAATCATGCAATGCAGCTTGACAGCCAACAAGATTAACTAGAGTAGAGCAAGAATCTAACCTCAAAACTCAAATCTAACGGTTCGATCTTCCAAGATCAAGCTCGGAACTCTACTCTCTCACTCTAAAACTCTCTCCTTCTTCCTCTAGAGCTTCTCTCTCTAAAGACCAAGATTTGAGACAAAATGATTTGGTTCTAGGTCTGCCGGCTGTCTTAACACACAGCTCGGCCACGTGGCACTGCCGGGTTGGTTCAGTTCAAAAGGTGACTGACTGATAAGACAAGTCTCTGACAAAGTGTATACAACAAGTTAACAGGCAAGACACACGGCAAGCAAAGACATCGGCTAAAGACGAAGCTCGGCAATAGGGTATCAAACACATCGGCTAGGGAGGACGACACTTGACTAAGCTGTGCTACACCTTGGCCTGGGTGTGCCACACCTCGGTCTGGGTCATACCTGCCCAAGGACAAAGATCTCAAGTAGAAAACATCTCGGCTTAGATGGTACACTCCTCGGCCTTGGTTTCGAGCACCTCGGCCCAGATAGTGACATCTCGGCAAACATGCCCGGGTGAAGATTGAGGTCAAACAAGTGATTCCAAGAATAAATCTAAGTACAAAGGTTTCAAGGTGCACTAATGCTCAAGACAACCTCGGCTTCACACCAAGCAAAGTACAAAAATCATGCAAGCAATACTCCAAACAAAACAAGACAAAACAAGGCTTCCAAAATATCATAACAAGGCAAGATCATTCATGAATGTATGCACATATGGCTAAGTCAAAAATGAGGGTTGTTACATCCTACCCCCCTTAAAGAAGTTTGGTCCCCAAACTTAAGGTACCTTGTTCCAAGAATAATTCTGGATGTCGAGTTCTCATTTCTTCTTCCATTTCCTATGTGGCATCCTTGCCGTAATGCTCTTTCCATTCGATTTTCACCATTGGTATCGACTTGTTTCTCAACCGCTTGACTTGTCTATCGATAATACACATTGGCTTCTCATCATAGTCTAAATTCTCATTAACTTCAATCCCAGAATGGTCGATCACATGTAATGGATCCCGAATATACCTTCTTAACATCGACACATGAAACACATTGTGGACTAGGCTTAACTCGGGTGGCAAAGCAAGTCTGTAGGCAACGGTGTTGACCCTGTCAAGAATTTCAAATGGCCCAATATAACGAGGTGCTAGTTTACCTTTCTTCCCAAATCTGGAAACTCCTTTCATTGGCGAAACCTTCAGGAATACGTGATTCCCAACTTCGAATTCTAACTCATTTCTTCTCTGGTCGGCATAGCTCTTTTGTCGGCTTTGGGCAGTCTTAATCCTTTGTTGAATAAGTTTAATCTTCTCTGTCGTTACTTGAATCAGTTCGGGACCAAGCAGAGCTCTGTCTCCGACTTCGGTCCAACATATCGGCGACCTACACTTTCTTCCATACAAAGCTTCATACGGCGCCATACCAATGCTAGCTTGATAGCTGTTGTTGTAAGCGAATTCCACTAAGGGTAAATGCACTCCCCAACTCCCTTGGAAGTCCAAAGCACATAGCCTAAGCATATCTTCAAGTGTCTGAATAGTCCTCTCTATTTGCCCATCCGTCTGTGGGTGAAAAGCTGTACTAAACTTCAGTTCGGCTCCAAAAGCTCTCTGTAGACTCTGCCAAAATCTGGAAACAAACTTCGAATCTCGGTCTGACACAATTGACATCGGCACTCCATGAAGTCTAATGATCTCGTTCACATACAATGAGGCAAGTTGATCGGCGTTGAAAGTAGTTTTAACAGGTAAGAAGTGTGCTGACTTGGTCAATCTATCAACAACAACCCAAATCGAATCCATACCTTTCTGTGTCTTCGGCAACCCAATCACAAAATCCATGGAGATGTGTTCCCATTTCCACTCCGGAATCGGCAAAGGTTGGAGAAGTCCTGCTGGCCTTTGATGTTCTGCTTTCACTTGCTGACAATGCAAACACTGCGATACGAATTCTGCTATTTCTCCTTTCATATTCGGCCACCAAAATGTCTGCTTCACGTCTTGATACATCTTAGTGTTCCCTGGATGAATGGCAAACTTAGAACTATGAGCTTCTTGCAAAATTCTCTTCTTCAACTCTGGGATGTCGGCCACACATAAC
This sequence comes from Camellia japonica, assembly GCA_030407325.1. NCBI lineage: Eukaryota > Viridiplantae > Streptophyta > Magnoliopsida > Ericales > Theaceae > Camellia > Camellia japonica. The sequence goes on along the minus strand of JAPPVO010000019.1, from coordinate 162,987,543 downwards.
CTTCCCTCAAACTTGAGCACTTGGTTTCCAATGGTGTACCCTGGTCTCGGCTTAGTAATCATCTCATCGGCTACCTTCTTGAAGATTTCATCCTCCATCTGTCTTGCCTTTACTTCCTCAACGATAGTCGGTTCTGCTGAAATCACGGTCAGACATGCCAAACTTCCAGCTACCTTTCTGCTCAAAGCGTCGGCCACAGTGTTAGCTTTCCCGGGGTGATATTGGATTTGCATATCGTAGTCCTTCAACAACTCGAGCCATCTTCTCTGCCTCATATTCAATTCCTTCTGAGTGAATAGGTATTTTAAACTCTTATGATCTGTAAAAATCTGACAAGAGGCTCCGTACAAGTAGTGACGCCAAATTTTCAAAGCAAATACCACGGCTGCTAGTTCCAAATCGTGGGTAGGATAGTTCTTTTCATGCGGCTTCAACTGACGAGATGCATACGCTATAACTTTGCCCTCTTGCATCAATACACAACCCAAACCCTTATGCGACACATCACTATAGATGTGGAATTCTTCATTACCTGATGGAAGTACAAGAACTGGTGCTGTGACTAACCTCGTCTTCAACTCCTGGAAGGCTGATTCCCGATCTTCGGTCCATTCAAACGCTATTCCCTTTTTGGTCAATTGCGTCAACGGAATTGCAATTCTTGAGAAATCCTTCACGAACTTCCTGTAATAACCTGCCAAACCTAGAAAACTCCGAACCTCGGACACATTAGTCGGCCTCGGCCAATTCACGACAGCTTCAATTTTGCTAGGATCGACTGAGATACCCTCTTCATTAATCACATGACCCAAGAATGAAATAGTATAGAGCCAAACTCACACTTGTTAAATTTAGCATATAATTTCCGGTCTCTCAAAATCTGTAAGGCAAGTCTCAAATGATTCTCATGCTCGGCTTTATTCTTCGATAGATTAATATATCGTCAATGAAGACAACTACAAACTCATCTAAATATGGTTTGAAGACTCTGTTCATTAAATCCATGAATGCAGCAGGGGCATTGGTCACTCCCAAAGGCATCACTAAAAACTCATAGTGGCCATATCTTGTCCGGAAGGCGGTCTTCTCAACATCCTCGGCTTTAACCTTAGTTGATGATAACCCGACCTGAGATCAATTTTGGAAAAGACTCGTGCTCCTTGCAACTGGTCAAACAAATCATCTATCCTAGGTAATGGGTACTTGTTCTTAATGGTGACCTTATTAAGTTCTCTGTAGTCGATGCAAAGACGAAGTGTGCCGTCCTTTTTTCTAACAAATAAAACGGGTGCTCCCCATGGTGAAGTGCTCGGCCTAATTAAACCCTTTATCCAACAATTCTTGTAGTTTGCAGTTTCAGTTCTCTAAGTTCAACTGGGCCATCCTATAGGTGTTTTGGAGATCGGTTGTGTTCTGACATGACTCAACATTAAACTCTATTCCTCTATCAATCAAGTGGCCAGGCAATTCGTTTGGAAAGACTGTCTGCAAATTTCACTGACAACTGGAATTGTCGGCTAAACTAGTATTTTCCTCCTGATATCGTTCAGTATACTACACAAAAATCCTTGACATCCCTTCCGAATTAGCTTATAGGCTCTAACTGACGAAATCAATAAGGTGGGGGCACACAACCCCTTTACCCTGGATGTAACCTCAGCTAGGCTTGGGGGTTTCCCTTTTGATTATTGTATCCGGACTTATGTTCCGTAGATTCTATTGGTTGTTGTTTGTCCTATATTTTTCTTATTTGGAGTTATAGGATGTGTTGGGCGGGTTTGGAACAGGTTGGTTGAGTTAGGAACCAAACTAGTTGCCAGATTTTTGGCTTGTCCGCTCGAGCGGGGCTTTTGGCGCTCGAGCGGGAATTCACCCATCCAGTACTTTTTCTGTGTGGGTTGGACGCTCGAGCGGGGGATTTTGGCCGCCGCGAGTAATCGGGACCTGGTTTGCGAGATTCTGAGAGTGTGCATCCGCCGCTCGAGCGTGGGTTTGTCCGCTCGAGCGGGGTCTGTGAGTGCCGCTCGACGAGCGGGGTTTGGGCGCTCGAGCGGCGTCCTGGGTATAAAACCGTGTTTTAACGCGTTTTTAAAACAGTTTTTCAGCCCCTTTTCAGATTCAAAAACCCTAACTTCCGAGTTCTCTTCTTCTCTAAACACTTCTCTCCTAGGTTTGATCTAGTTAGGGTGGGTTTTCTACCCTAGTTGCTTTACAAAAAAATGTAGAGGAGAGTGAGGGCTTCCATTTAATCTGAGAAATTGTTGGTTTGGAGCACTTTGAAGTTTGGGCATCATCTTCATCTTCTTCTTTTCGAGTTTATTCTTCGAGGTAGGGATTTCCTACTCCATTTATACGCTTTAATCCTAAGTGTTGGTATTTTGGTATGTGGGGGGTAGTTTGGTAATTTTGGTATGTGGGGGTAGTTTGGTAATTTTGGAAGAAACCTTAGGGTTTTGGTTTAGATTAATTTGTATAATTAATTTAAGGAATAATTGGAATTTGGTTTAATTCATGGATTGGGAATGTTAAATTTACATTCATTGATGTATTTATTTCTTGTTTAGAAATAACTGTTTTGGGCTATCGGTGGAGGATAGCCATTGATTGTTGTAGACCTTGCATGCGGCTTAGGTATAACTGGAATTGTGTCATTGTTTGACTGTTGAGTTAATACAGAACATTTGTGTATTAATTATGTGTTGTATATGGCAATTGTGTGTTTCATTGCATATGCATTTGGTTTGGAGGAGATAGGGGATGAACTCCACGGTTTAGGGGAAGATAGGGGATGGACCTCTAAACCGGATTTATTGGGAGAAGATAGGGGATGGACTCCAGTAGCATCACTCTTATGTGTGCTTATTGATTAATAGATATATTTCTATTTATTGTTGATATGATACATCACTAAAATGTGTATCAGTTGGGAAGTATGGAAGTGAATTGATTATGATTGATACAATACCAACATGTGTATTTGTTATGATTAGGTCTAACTTGATTGTTATTCCTGTTGAATTGGAAGTAATGTTAATAAAAGATGAAACCCTTTGAGTTATTTGGCCAGGTTCTGAGCCATAAGTGGAAAGTAAAATGTGCCATAGACAATGTGTCATAGGCAGTGTAGACATTCGTGTCATGAATATTGTAACTTGATTATAGTGTGTTAACCATGTATCAGATGCTAATGCTTTAGTTAATTCTTATGCTTGGTTTAGTATTTCTCTACTGGGCTGTGGCTCACCCTATATGGGAACTTTATTTTTCAGGTTCAGGTGGTTCACTCCCTCCAAGGACTTAGCTTGTGAGGAATTGAATTTGAAGACTTGTCTTATTTCTATTTGTTTTATTTGAACAATGTAATCTTTCAAGCCTAGGGCTTTATCTGTTTTTGAGTTAGAACTCAGTGAATTGTGTCCAAGTGTTGGCTTGGCAAGATGTAAGCCCGTAGGGCATTTATTCTGATGTTTTATTTCATAATACTCTGATGGATGGATTTATATTATTGTTTTAATATAATAATGCATGTTTATATTATTATTATGGGTTTATTTTTGAGGGCGTTACAACTTGGTATCAGAGCGTACCGGGTTTGAATACTTTGGGTACGTGGGAAGTGATTAGTATCACAATGGGTTCGTCTCGTTTGATAGAGACTTAGTGTAAGGATTACATGCTTATAGGATAACATGTTTATGTGATTATGTGGGTATGGAATGTAGTTTCTAGATATTGATTGGATCCTTGAGTTTCTAGTAGTCTTGTTGGAAAGGCACTTGATCAATGCTGCTTCCAACCGGAACTATAGTAACCCTTTGGGACTATCATTATCCAGGAATGAAATTCGTAGGTGCTTATGTGATTATGTGCTTACGTGGTGTGATTTATTGTTGTCCAATGCATTAGGACGTGAGTGTTTAGCTTCGGCACATTTATTAATGTGCTAACGTCTTTGTTTCCTTTAATAGGATGTCAGGACGAGGACGAGGTCGCGGTAGGCGCGGTAGGCAGGCTAGGCAGGAAGTGCCTATACCGGAGGAGATTCCGGCAGTTCAGGAGGGTGTTGGCCAGGCCAATGTGGCCGAGCCAGTAGGACAGCCGTTTTGGGCGCTTTGGCCCAAGAGATAGCAGGGGCATTTCAGGCGTCAGTTGACATTCTGAGGGCTGCGAATCCAGCCCAGGTAGTTCCAGCCCCGGTAGTTGCTGCAGATGCAGGGCCTTCTTTTCTGAAGAGGGAGTTTTCCGGTCTCAACCGGACGTGTTTGTAGGTGATCCTAGCGAGCCGCTTAAGGCAGACGAATGGCTCGAACAGACAACGAAAACGTTTGAGATGCTTGGCATCGAAGACGAGGGTTGAAGGTGACCTTGGCATCTTTCCAGCTGAAAGGGGATGCGGGTCAGTGGTGGAAATTCATTAAGGCTCGTGTTGGAGGTACATGGGAGGCGTTTGTGAATGCTTTTCAGGAGAAGTACCTGTCTCCAGCTGTTCAGGAGACGTTGAGAGATCAGTTCTGCCAGCTGAAGCAGAATAGTTCATCAGTGGCTGAGTTTGAGGCCTTATTTACTAGTTTGTCCAGGTTCGCACCTGAGTTAGTGGCGTCCGAGGAACGTCGGTGTATAGAGTTCGAGAAGAAGTTGAGGCGCGGCCTCAAATTGAGAGTTGTGCCGACTATGATTAGGGATTTTGGGCGTTTGGTTGATGCAGCAGCCCATACTGAGATCGCGATGCGGGAGGAGGAAGAAGGGCAGAAAGGCTCCAAGAGGAGTCAGGATGGTCAGGGCGATGGCAGGAGGCAGAGAGGTTTCACTCCTCAGCAGCCTCAGAGTAGTTTTTCTAGATCCACTTTTCCAGTGCCGAGTGCTAGTTCTGGGAAAGGCAGTCAGGGAGACATACCTGTTTCAAGTGTGGCCAGCTGGGTCACAAGTCTCCAGTTTGTCCTCAGAGGGGAGGAGTTCAGAGAGCAGCATCTTCTTCGGCTCGATCTCAGAGCCAGAGTCAGGGTAGAGGCCAGCCGCTCTCTTGTTTTCAGTGCGGTCAGCCAGGGCACATGAAGAGGTTTGCCCGTAGTTGGGTGGCACATCTGGTGCTACTGGTTCGAGGCAGACTCAGAGTCAGCTGCCTGCTCAGTCAGTTCAGGCCTCGAGGGCCAATCAGGGGGCTTCTTCGTCCCAGTCTGTGCAGCAGTCTACTGCTCCGAGGGGTGAGCAGGTTGATCAGAGGTCGTCTGGGCGCGTGTATGCTGTTACCGCGCAGGATTAGTACCGGCTCCGTCTGTTGTGAGAGGTACCTTCTTGTTTTGCAATTCAGTTGCTAGTGTTTGATTGATACGGGTGCATCTCATTCCTTTGTGTCTGCTGCATTTGCATCTATTTTGGAGTTGGAGTTAGCTCAGTTAGCATCTCCTATTTGTGTAGTGTCGCCTCTTGGGGGTGAGTTGATTTTGAAACAAGGTGTTAGGGGTTGTGATATAGAGGTCGATGATCATAGAATCCCTTTCTCTTTTGTAGTTATGCCCATGAAGGGCTTTGATGTTATTTTGGGTATGGACTGGTTATCGTCATACCGGGCAGTTATTGATTGCTACCGTCAGAGGGTCACTTGTTGTACCGTGAACGGGGAGTGTTTTCGTTTTCTGGGGGACCGGGTTGGTAGTGTTTTGCCACCGGGGTATGATCCGCGAGGGCGGAGTGAGCTTAGTGGTCTACTTGCTAGTCTTTCGATTAGTGAGGGTGATGAGACCCAGATTGTGTTGCCGAGGGTGGTTTGTGAGTATTCGGACGTTTTTCCCGAGGATCTTGTTAGTTTGCCACCTCAGCGAGAGATTGAGTTCTCTATTGATTTAGTGCCCGGCACGGCGCCGATTTCTATGGCACCTTACCGTTTTGCCCCAGCCGAGTTAGTTGAGTTGAAGATTCAACTCCAGGAGTTGCTAGATAAGGGCTATATCCGTCCTAGTGTTTCGCCGTGGGGAGCACCGGCCCTCTTTGCTAAGAAGAAAGGTGGTGCTTTGAGATTGTGTATAGATTACCGAAGTTGAATCGGGCTACAGTTAAGAATAAGTATCCTATGCCCCGTATTGATGATTTGTTTGACCAGTTGAAGGGTTCCCGTTGTTTCTCTAAGATAGATTTGAGATCGGGTTATCATCAGTTGAGAGTCAGGGAGGAGGATATTCCTAAGACGGCATTCCGTACGCGGTATGGCCACTATGAGTTTCTGGTGATGCCGTTTGGGCTCACCAATGCACCGGCAGTGTTTATGGATTTGATGAACCGGATCTTCCGGGAATTCTTGGATCGTTTTGTGGTCGTCTTCGTGGACGACATTCTGATTTATTCACCTTCGAGGGAGGAGCACGAGGAACACTTGAGAGTGGTGCTTGAGTTACTTAGAGCCCATAAGCTTTATGCTAAGTTGGGAAGTGTGAGTTTTGGCTAGAAGAGGTGAAGTTCTTAGGCCATGTAGTTTCTGGGGAAGGGGTGTCTGTTGATACATCCAAGACTGAGGCAGTGCAAGATTGGGCACAGCCTAAGAGTGTGTTTGAGATCCGCAGTTTTCTGGGATTAGCTGGGTATTACCGTCGGTTTGTGAAGGATTTCTCCAGGTTAGCTTCACCGTTGACTAGATTGACTCGGAAGGGAGTCAAATTTGTATGGAGTGAGACTTGTGAAAAGTCGTTTCAGGAGTTGAAGGTTAGATTGACCACCGCTCCGGTTTTGATTATTCCGGAGAGAGGGTTGGGTTATGCAGTCTATTGTGATGCCTCACGAGAGGTCGGGGTTGTTGTTGATGCAAGAGGGGAAAGTGGTTGCCTATGGCTCACGTCAGTTGAAAATTCACGAGAAGAATTACCCTACGCATGATTTAGAATTAGCAGCTGTGATTTTTGCCTTGAAGATTTGGAGGCATTATCTTTATGGTGAGAGGTTCGAGGTATTCTCGGATCATAAGAGTCTGAAATATCTGTTTACACAGAAAGACTTGAATTTGAGGCAGAGGAGGTGGATGGAGTTCATTGAGGATTATGACTTCGAGTTGCACTATCATCCGGGGAAGGCCAATGTTGTGGCCGATGCCCTTAGTAGGAAATCTGTTGGTGACTTAGCTAGTATAGCCATCCGGGAGTGGGAGATGTTGGGTGCAGTTGGGGAGTTTGATTTGCATCTGGGCGAATCCGTAGAGGCTGCGGCCTTGTTTTCTGTTGTTGCACAGCCTACACTTGTGACTCGAGTGTTAGAGGCTCAGAGGGGTGATCTTGAGGTAGAATCTCTCCGAGAGAAGATTTCCAATGGGAAGGTTGAGAAGGGTTTGACGGTGTATCCCGACCTGAGTGTGAGATACCGAGACCGTTTGTTTGTGCCGGAGTCTTGCCGAGAGGAGGTACTCCGAGAGTTTCATCATTCGCGCCTTGCGGTGCATCCGGGAGGTACTAAGATGTATCAGGATTTGGGTCGCCAGTTCTGGTGGCGGGGTATGAAGAGAGATGTGGCAGCTTTCGTATCTAGGTGCCTTACTTGTCAGCAAGTGAAGGCCGAGCATCAGAGGCCAGCGGGTTTGTTGCAACCCTTGCCTATTGCCGAGTGGAAGTGGGAGCATGTCACTATGGACTTCGTTGTGGGTCTTCCGAGGACTCAGCGGGGTAGTGATGCCATTTGGGTGGTGGTAGACCGGTTGACGAAGTCAGCGCACTTCATTCCGATGCGTGTTAGAGATTCGGTAGATCATCTTGCCGACTTGTATATCCGGGACATAGTGAGGTTGCACGGGGTCCCAGTGACGATCGTCTCAGATAGAGATCCTCGTTTTACTGCCAGGTTGTGGCAGAGTTTGCAGAGTGCTTTAGGCACTAAGTTGACTTTAGCACGGCTTATCATCCTCAGACTGACGGGCAGTCCGAGCGTACTATTCAGATCCTTGAGGATATGCTTCGGGGTTGTGTTCTCGACTTTAGTGGGTCGTGGGAGAGGCACTTACCATTAATGGAGTTTGCCTACAACAACAGTTTTCAGTCTAGTATTGGTATGGCACCGTTTGAGGCCTTGTATGGCCGACCTTGTAGATCTCCTGTTTGTTGGGCCGAGGTGGGTGATGCACCTTTGTTGGGTCCGGAGTTGGTGAGGGAAACGACGGAGAAAGTTGAGCTTATCCGTAAGAGGCTTGTTACAGCACAGAGTCGTCAGAAATCTTATGCCGACCGTAGGAGGAGACCTTTGGTGTTTGAGGTAGGTGATCATGTCTTTCTGAAGATATCACCTAGGCGGGGTTTAATGAGGTTTGGGAAGAGCGGAAGTTGTCCCCTCGGTTTATTGGGCCTTTTGAGATCCTTGAGAGGATTGGCGAGGCTGCTTATCGTTTAGCTTTGCCACCGCAGTTGTCCGGAGTTCATGACGTGTTTCATGTGAGTATGCTTCGGAAGTATGAGCCAGATCCGTCACATGTACTGGATTGGACTGATTTAGTTGTTGATGAGGATGTCTCATATGAGGAGAGACCGGTTCGAGTCTTGGATAGGCGGGATCAAGTTTTGCGAGGCAAAACCATCCCTTTGGTGAAGGTTTTGTGGAAGCATCACGGAGTGGAGGAGGCCACTTGGGAACGTGAGTTGGAAGTCCGTGAGAAATATCCGGACTTGTTTGTTGATTTGTAATCTTGTATTTTGATTTTACAATATTGTTGAACTTAAGAACTTTTATATATATGTCTTAAGTTGGAAAACATTGAGAATGTTTTGGGTTTAATGTTAACATTTGAACTTGCCTTTTTATGGAAGTGGAGTATAACATTTATATATTGAATGTGTTGTTTATATCATGAGATTGAATATGATATGGAAATTGTTAACATTGAAAAGATTAATGCATAATATTGATGCAAGTTGAAATATATGTTGATTTATACATATTGTGAGATGCCTCTTGATTAGAGATGAAGTGACCGGTATTGGGTCAAGATGTTGTTTATTGCTTTATGATATCATTGGGAATTGAGAAAAACCTATTTTTACAAACTTATGCTTAATTTCGGGGACGAAATTCTTTTAAGGGGGGGAGGTTATAGCGACCCCGGTCTTTTCCCTTTTGATTATTGTATCCGGACTTATGTTCCGTAGATTCTATGGTTGTTGTTGTCCTATATTTTCTTATTTGGAGTTATAGGATGTGTTGGGCGGGTTTGGAACAGGTTGGTTGAGCTTAGGAACCAAAACTAGTTGCCCAGATTTTGGCTTGTCCGCTCGAGCGGGGCTTTTGGCGCTCGAGCGGGGAATTCACCCATCCAGTACTTTTTCTGTGTGGTGTTGGACGCTCGAGCGGGGACCTGGTATGTCGAGATTCTGAGAGTGTGCATCCGCCGCTCGAGCGGGGGTTTGGCCGCTCGAGCGGGAGTCTGTGAGTGCCGCTCGAGCGGGGATTTGGGCGCTCGAGCGGGGCGTCTGGGTATAAAACCGTGTTTTAGCGTTTTTAAAGCAGTTTTTCACCTTCTTTTCAGATTCAAAACCCTAACTCCGAGTTCTCTTCTTCTCTAAACACATTCTCTCCTAGGATTGATCTAGTTAGGGTGTGTTTCTACCCTAGTTGCTTTACAAAAAAGGTAGAGGAGAGTGAGGGCTTCCTTTTAATTTGAGAAATTGTTGGTTTGGAGCACTTTCAAGTTTTGGGCATCATCTTCATCTTCTCCTTTTCGACTTATTCCTTCGAGGTAGGGATTTCCTACTCCATTTATACGCTTTAATCTTAAGTGTTGGTATTTTGGTATGTGGGGGGTAGTTTGGTAATTTTGGTATGTGGGGGTAGTTTGGTAATTTTGGAAGAAACCTTAGGGTTTTGGTTTAGATTAATTTGTACAATTAATTTAAAGGAATAATGTGGAATTTGGTTTAATTCATGGAATTGGAAATGTTAAAATTACATTCATTGATGTATTTATTTCTTGTTTAGAAATAACTGTTTTGGGCTATCGGTGGAGGATAGCCATTGATTGTTGTAGACCTTGCATGCGGCTTAGGTATAACTGGAATTGTGTCGATTGTTTGACCGTTGAGTTAATACAGAACATTTGTGTATTAATTATATGTTGTATATGGCAATTGTGTGTTTCATTGCATATGCATTTGGTTTTGGAGGAGATAGGGGATGAACTCCACGGTTTAGGGGAAGATAGGGGATGGACCTCTAAACCGGATTTATTGGGAGAAGATAGGGGATGGACTCCAGTAGCATCACTCTTATGTGTGCTTATTGATTAATAGATATATGTCTATTTATTGTTGATATGATACATCACTAAAATGTGTATCAGTTGGGAAGTATGGAAGTGAATTGATTATGATTGATACAATACCAACATGTGTATTTGTTATGATTAGGTCTAACTTGATTGTTATTCCTGTTGAATTGGAAGTAATGGTAATAAAAGATGAAACCCTATTGAGTTATTTGGCCAGGTTCTGAGCCATAAGTGGAAAGTAAAATGTGCCATAGACAGTGTGTCATAGGCAGTGTAGACATTCGTGTCATGAATATTGTAACTTGATTATAGTGTGTTAACCATGTATCAGATGCTAATACTTTAGTTAATTCTTATGCTTGGTTTAGTATTTCTCTACTGGGCTGTGGCTCACCCTATATGGGAACTTCATTTTCAGGTTCAGGTGGTTCACTCCCTCCAAGCACTTAGCTTGTGAGGAATTGAATTTGAAGACTTATCTTATTTCTATTTGTTTTATTTGAACAATGTAATCTTTCAAGCCTAGGGCTTTATCTGTTTTTGAGTTAGAACTCAGTGAATTGTGTCCAAGTGTTGGCTTGGCAAGATGTAAGCCCGTAGGGCATTTATTCTGATGTTTTATTTCATATTACTCTGATGGATGGATTTATATTATTGTTTTAATATAATAATGCATGTTTATATTATTTATTATGGGTTTATTTTTTGAGGGCGTTACAAATCCATTCCCAGTATGACATCAAAAAGAGTTATGTCCAAGGGCATCAAATCTACTAACAATTCGATATTCTCAATCTTAACAATGCATGCTCTATAAACGGATGCAACAATCATAGATCTCCCAGATGGAGTAGACACAGATAATATATAATCAAGGGGCTCTAGTTCTCTATTAATCTTCTCGGCAAACGTATCAGACACGAATGAATGTGTAGAGCCCGAATCAATCAATACATATGCATCATGAGAGCAAATTGGAAGTATACCTGACACCACTGTCTCAGCATTCTGAGTGTCTCCTGGTACCAATGCAAAAACTCTGCCCTGCCTCATCTGCCCTTTTCCAACGGTGCCCTTCTGAACGGAACCCGAGGCGTCCCCATCCTTCTTATCATCGGCGGTCTTTGCCTTAGGGCAATCTCTCACATAGTGTCCCATTTCACCACATTCATAACAAGCCCCAGACGCCCGACGACAAACTCCGAAATGCGACTTCCCACAACTCGAACACGTCGGCTTCGCACCACCCTCCTGTCTTAGGTAGGCCGAGCTGTTAACGTTCGCTTTCTTCTTGGTAGTAAACTGTGTTCGGCGATTGTCAAAATTCTGCCTTTTCCTCTGATTCTCTCCTGAATTCTGGTATTTGTTCAAGTTAGCCTCGGCCAAGATGGCTTTATCCAATACTCCGGCGTAAGTCGGCATGTTGTGCAAGTTAACCCGGTCTTGTATCGGTCCACTGAGCCCACTCTCAAATTTCCTAGCCTTCATATACTCATCATTGACCATGTGAGGTGCATACCTCGCCAACTCCGTAAAAGCGCGGTCGTATTCCGCCACTGTCTTGCTGCCTTGCGTCAAGGTCTGAAATTCTGTAGCCTTGCGGTTTCGGACGCTAAGGGGAAAATGTTTGTTATAGAATAACTCTAAGAATCGGGTCCAGGTCAAGTCCGGATTGCTTTCTCGAACCATCATCCACCATCTGCGAGCGTCGTCATCCAGTGTGAATGTTGCCAGTGCTACTTTCTGAGCATCGGTGCTGGGAAAGATCTCGAACAATTTCTCCATCTCCAGAACCCATGCTTCGGCTTTCATCGGCTCTATGCCCCCTTGAAACCTCGGTGGCTTCATCTTCTTGAACTCTCTGATCAAAGCTATCGTGCCATCCCCATATAAGGCTGGCTGCGGGGGAACTTGCGGCACTGGGGGAGGTGGAACTACATTTCGGCCGTTGGTCTGCTCGGCCTGAGTCGACGTAGCACTAGTATACTGCTGTCTGGTTTGCCTCAGCTCACGGGCCAAACCTTCAACTACCCTTTCCAGTCTGTCCATCCTGTCTTCAGGCTGATCTCTGCCAATTGGAGGTCTACCTCTCCTCATGATGCTATGAGTACGCAAAGTGTGACTTTCAGAACCAAACGAACAAGTAAACGTGTATGCAAGTGAACATGATCATGCCGATGTAACAAATACTGATGCCGAGATGATGCACACTTTGTCAAGTAGCAAGCAACATGATGCAACCCTAACACCAAGTCTAAGGGAAATCCTATGCTCTTTAGGACTCGAAGTGTGTGAACAATGTACTACGAGGAACTTGTGCTCTGATACCATTCTGTCACGACCCCAACCCGCCCCTAGTAGGATGGTGCCGTGATGGCCAGTAATCCGTGATTACCGAAAGCCAACTTACAAAGATCACACACAAACAGAGTATAATATACATATGGGGCTCACAAATGCGGAAGCAACAAATTGAAATACAAGTGGTCCATAAGAGCCGTGCATAAATCAAATGGGATGACATACAAGATGTAGCTTTACAAGCAGTTCGAAATAACAAAAATAATACAAGTTACATCCTGATCAAAAGGCTTCTCGAGCCGACATATACAAAATACAAGTCAAGAAGCATGATTTTCAAGACTGGCCGACGTAGTTACAACGTTGCCGACATGAACACAAAACAAGGCCGACGTAAATACAAAATGAGGCCGACATAGTCAAGAACCCAAAACAAGCTGTGCAAAACATATCTAGGCGTCGCCGCCGTCCTGCTCGTCACCTACATATATATAGAGAGGGTGAGCTTGGATACTCAGTGAATGGTACAAATAATAAAGGTTTTGCATGAATATAGCCGAAGTCCTTTCAAAACAAAGCATGCCAAAACCAAACAAATATCAGCCGAGGTTCCTTCAAAGTAAACTCGTCAAAACTCTATCAAATCAAGAGATGAACCGTATTCATCCATCAAACCTTACAAGTCTCAAGGGATGCTTACTAACATCGGCAAAACAAATCAAGCTGTCCGAACAAACAAGTCCACGCGGTAAACCGTCAGTGGCAGGACAAAGACTGTACGACCCGCAATCGCTTAGTCCGAGGTACTGCGAAAGTTTATAGTCCTCCAGCACAAGGGACTAGTGTTACTTAAGCCCGTAGCTCTTTTTAACACGATGGTCTTGTGTTACTTAGGCCCGTAGCCCGTTTTAACATGATAGTCTTTCCAAGAAAGGACCGTATCCTTTTTATACTTAATGTTGCGAAAGTTTAGAGTCCTCCAACACAAGGGACTTTCATACTTGGTACTGCGAAAGTCTATAGTCCTCCAGCACAAGGGACTTTCAAAGATGACATCAAAACAAAGCTTATACTTGATACATCAAAATAGAGCTAATCATTCATGCTTAACAAATACTTTCATCAAGACAAAGCAAAGCAAGATTTTATCAAAACAGTATAACATAGCTTTATTAAAAATACCACTCACATAGTTCTTCTCGGGTGTAGGCTCAAGGCAAAGATCAAGGTCCTACAATCACATGGCAAATACATCTTCAAAACGAGCTTTACATGCATGCAATGATCTCGGCATTCTCGCCAGATCCAAGTCAAGACAAAGCAAAACGTGCTGGGGTTTAGACGCTATCTTTTCGTCTCAAGAAAACAATCTGGGTACCAACCAGGCCTGTGCCGAGGTGTGGTCCGAAGGCCACATTCAAAAGCAAGTTGGGAAAACCTGGGTTTCCCTTCCAAGGACATGAAGAACAAGAGCATCAAGCACATCAAGAACATGCATGCTAAAAACATAACTCATTTATTCCAAAAACTGAGATTTCATGCCATGAGTTCAAAAACATGGACCTGGGTACCCATTCAAGAAGATCATGCAAGAACAAACACAAAAACATGGTTCTTGTTCCAAACTTTCGGATTAAAACGAGACTTTTCCTTCAAAACTCAAGAACACCATTTTCATTTCAAGAACCAACTTAAAATCAATGCATGGCGTGCAAAACAAAATCAATCATGCAATGTAGCTTGACAGCCAACAAGATTAACTAGAGTAGAGCAAGAATCTAACCTCAAAACTCAAATCTAACGGTTCGATCTTCCAAGATCAAGCTCGGAACTCTACTCTCTCACTCTAAAACTCTCTCCTTCTTCCTCTAGAGCTTCTCTCTCTAAAGACCAAGATTTGAGACAAAATGATTTGGTTCTAGGTCTGCCGGCTGTCTTAACACACAGCTCGGCCACGTGGCACTGCCGGGTTGGTTCAGTTCAAAAGGTGACTGACTGATAAGACAAGTCTCTGACAAAGTGTATACAACAAGTTAACAGGCAAGACACACGGCAAGCAAAGACATCGGCTAAAGACGAAGCTCGGCAATAGGGTATCAAACACATCGGCTAGGGAGGACGACACTTGACTAAGCTGTGCTACACCTTGGCCTGGGTGTGCCACACCTCGGTCTGGGTCATACCTGCCCAAGGACAAAGATCTCAAGTACAAAACATCTCGGCCTAGATGGTACACTCCTCGGCCTTGGTTTCGAGCACCTCGGCCCAGATAGTGACATCTCGGCAAACATGCCCGGGTGAAGATTGAGGTCAAACAAGTGATTCCAAGAATAAATCTAAGTACAAAGGTTTCAAGGTGCACTAATGCTCAAGACAACCTCGGCTTCACACCAAGCAAAGTACAAAAATCATGCAAGCAATACTCCAAACAAAACAAGACAAAACAAGGCTTCCAAAATATCATAACAAGGCAAGATCATTCATGAATGTATGCACATATAGCTAAGTCAAAAATGAGGGTTGTTACAGGTCGACCCTTAAGAAGGCTGGTGTCGACCCCATAATAGAATTTCTAAGTTCCCAAGGAACTTTTTGACAAGAACAAGCGCGAACAAACAAACCTAACAAGTCTAAATTGAATTATACTCCTCCAAACCAAGATACAACAACCCCAAAGACTTCTAAAATTAAAATAATGAAATTAAATACACCCTTCAATAGTTTAAAGGACACAAGTGTTACACAATGTCTACAACAATCAAGACTATTCTTCACCGATAACCCAAAATAGATATTTCTATTCCATATATAAATTCCAATCAGAAGATACATTTTTATTAATTACAACAGGAGTGATATTACATATCCAACTCCACCATTATCATCAACATAATCATTATTCCAATTCCACAATATCCAATATCGTTTTCCATTTCCTTTTTACAATTTCAAATATCCAAAAATTAGGGCAAACCCCCTTCTCTTTCAAAATCAATTTTGGGAAAAGATTTCCATTATTTCAACACAACTCATCCACAATCATATTCTTACAACCATTTTCAAGAATCAATTTGGAAAACCCCTATTTTGATTCCAAACCAAACCCTAGGTTTTACCAAAATGTTCCCAAATAAATAACCATTTTCAAAGAGCAAATAACTAAGCTAAAAGTCATATAAAAGAGTCAAACAAATCCTACCTCCAAGGAGAAGACCAAAGGAAACAAGAAGTAAAACTCGACGGAGCAAAAAACACTAACTTCTTCAATTAGAATGAAACCCTCGACGTGCTATATCTTTTACACCAAAGGACTAGGGTGAGGAAATGTACGAATTGAGAATATGTGGAGCTAGAGTTCAAGAATTAGAGAGAGAGAGAGTAGATCTAGGGTTTTCAAATGTTTAGTGAGAGAAAGAGATAAAAAAGTGATCCAAAAGGCCATCTCTTGGACTGATATACGCGCAGATAGCTTGAGCGACCAAAACCACCGCTCGAGCACACAATGACCCCCTTAGTAGTTCAGACCTGTAAAAGTTCGCTCGAGCACAAGAAGTGTCAGTTGAGCACAGATATGAAACTCTCAGTAGTTTTATGGACTTTAAAAGACTGCTCGAAAGAAGCATCGCTCGAGCGAATAGGCAAAATTCTGGGCAATAACACTTTGAAAAACTAATTTCCCAATCTGTTTTACATACAACCAAAACTCCCAATAGCCAAACCCAACCAACAACAAGGAGGAAAACAACAACAAGATGGAAATAAACTGATCCACAATCTAATACATGTTTTCTCAGATCCAAAAGCAATAAAAGTGTTGGGTTAGAACCAGAATTGTTATAATCTCCCCCCTTAAAGAATTTCCTGAAATTTAAAATCAACTAACATTTAAAGAAATTGAAACAATTCCATATTATCCATATTTGTAACAAAGATACACCAAGTTTCTCAACATCAACTATCAAAGTTCAATCTTTCTCAAAACATATACAATGTTCATAAAGTACAACAGTTACAAAATTTTCAACATAAGTTTCAAACATCAACAAATAGGTCTGGATAGTTCTCACAGACTTCTGCCTCATTCTTTCAAGTCGCCTCCTCAATCCCGTGGTGTTGCCACAACACCTTAACCAATGGAATAGTCTTGCCTTGCAAGACTTGGTCTCGAGAGTCTAAAACTCACACTGGCCTCTCCTTATAAGAGGCATCCTCGTCTATCTCCAACTCGGTCTAATCTAACACATGTGAAGGATTCGGCTCGTACTTTCGGAGCATACAAATATGAAACACGTCTTGAACCCCAAAAAGTTGGGGTGGCAAGGCCAAACGATAAACTATTTCTCCGATCTGCTCTAGAATCTCAAAAGGTCCAATAAATCTAGAGAACAACTTCCTACTCTTCCCAAATATCATCAAACCCCGTCTCGGTGATATCTTCAAGAACATGTGATCTCCTATCTCAAAAGACAAGGGTTTCCTCCTATGGTCGGCATAGCTTTTCTGGTGACTTTGAGCTGACACCAACCTCTTACGGATTAGTGCAACCTTCTCAATTGTTTTCTAGACTTAATCAAGACCTAGCATAGGTACGTCATCCACCTCGGCCCAACACATAGGAGATCTACACGGTCGGCCAAACAAGGCCTTAAATGGTGCCATACCAATACTCACCTGAAAACTGTTATTTTAGGCAAACTCCACTAAAGATAAATGCCTCTCCCATGACCCCTTAAAATCAAGAACACAACCCCAAAGCATGTGCTCTAAGATCAAAATGGTTCGCTCGAACTGCCCATTAGTTTAAGGATGATAGGCGGTGCTAGATGTCAATATAATGCCCAAGGCACTCTGTAGGCTCTACCATAGTCGAGCCATAAAATGAGGATCTTTATTTGATACATTAGTCATAGGGACCTCATGAAGTCGAACTATGTCTCTAACATAAAGATCGGCAAGATAATTTACCGAGCCGTTCGTGTGCATAGGTACAAAGTGTGCGGACTTTGTTAATCGGTCGACTATCACCCACACAGCATCATTACCCCGTTTGGTCCTAGGAAGACCCACAACAAAATCCATCGTAACATGCTCCCACTTCCATTCGGCTATAGGTAAGGGTTGCAATAAACCCACTGGTCGCTGATGTTTGGCATTCACTTGTTGACAAGGCACCTTGAAAGAAACAAGGCTACGCCTCTCTTCATCTCCCTCTACCAAAACTGGCGGCTAAGACCGTGGTACATCTTTGTGCCTCTCGGGTGTACCGTAAGGCGCAAATGGTGGAACTCTCGGAGTACCTCCTCTCTACAAGATTCTGGCACGAACAGACTGTCCAAGTACCTCACACTCAAGTCGGAATACACATTCAAGCCTTTTTTTACCTTCCCACTGGATATCTTCCCTTGGATAGCCTCTACCTCGAGATCACCTCTCTGTGCTTTTATAACTCGTTTTAAAAGTGTAGGTTGTGCAACTGTAGTAAACAAAACGGCTGACTCAACGGACTCGCTACGATGAAAGTCAAACTCGCCAATAGCACCCAACATCTCCCATTCCTGGATAGCAATACTAGTTACACTGCTTATGGATTTTCTACTCAAGGCATCAGCCACTACATTAGCCTTTCCTAGATGATAGTGCAACTCGAAGTCATAATCCTCTATAAACTCCATCCACCTCCTCTGTCTCAAATTCAAATCTTTCTGTGAAAATAGATACTTCAAACTCTTGTGATCGAAGAACACCTCGAAATTCTCACCATATAAGTAATACGTCTAGATTTTTAAGGTGAAGATCACTGCTGCTAGTTCTAGGTCACGAGTAGGATAGTTTCTCTCATGAGTTTTCAACTGCCGCAAACTGCATGCTACCACATTCCCCTCTTGCATCAATACACAACCCAAACCTTCCCATGACGCATCATAATAGATTGAATAACCTAAACCCCTCTTTGGAATAATCAACACTGGAGCTGTGGTGAATCTAACCTTAAACTCTTGGAACGACTTTTCACAAGTCTCACTTCACACAAACTTCACCTTCTTTCTCATCAATCTAGTCAATGGTGAGGTCAATCTCAAGAAATCTTTCACAAAACGTCGGTAATACCTGACTAAACCCAAGAAACTCCGAATCTCAAAGGCATTCTTAGATTGTTCCCAATCTTGCACTCCCTCTATCTTAGAAGAGTCTACTGTCACTCCTTCCTCGGATACCACATGGCCTAAGAACTTAACTTCTTTTAGCCAAAACTCGCACTTTCCGAACTTAGCATACAAGCAGTAGACTCTAAGCAACTCAAGTATAACCCACAAGCGTTCCTTGTGTTCTTCCTCGGAGGGTGAGTAGACCAAAATGTCATCAACTATGACAACCACAAAATGGTCTAAGAACTCTCGAAAGATTCGATTCATCATATCTATAAACGAAGTCGGTGCATTGGTTAGCCCAAAAGGCATCACTAAGAACTCGTAATGGCCATACCATGTATGGAATGCCATTTTATAGATATCCTCCTCATTCACCCTCAACTGGTGATAACCTAATCTTAAGTCAATCTCAAAAAAACAATAAGACCCATTTAACTGGTCAAACAAATCTTCAATACATGGCAATGAGTACTTGTTCTTGACAGTTACCCAGTTCAACTTGCGGTAATCAATATACAGTCGCAAAGTGCCATCCTTCTTCTTAGCAAAGAGAGCCGGTGCTCCCCAAGGCGATGTGCTAGGGCAAATGAAGCCCTTGTCTAACAACTCTTGGAGTTGAATCTTTAACTCACACAACTCGGCGAGTGCAAACCTATACGAAGCCATAGAAATCGATGCCGTGCCAGGCACTAAGTCAATGAAGAACTCGATCTCCCGGTGGGGTGGCAAACTAGTAAGATCCTTGGGAAAGACATCCAAGTATTCGTAAACTACCCTCTGCAATTCAACTTGGACCACATCACTCTCACTACCCAGGAGTGTTGCAAGAAGACAACTAAGCTCGCCCCTATCACGAGGGTCATAAACTGGCAATAAGACTTTATCAGCTCGGTCCCCCAAAAAATAAAAACAGTCACTACTCGAGGTGCACACCGTAACTCTCTGACGGTAACAATCTATAACAGCACGATACGAGGATAACCAATCCATACCCAAACCCAAAATGATATCGAAACTTGGCATGTCTTATCATACAAATGCAAAAGGAAGTCGGCGTCCAGCAACCTCTATCTCACAACCATGACATCCCCGATCCAAGTCAAACTTACCCCCAATTGGAGACTCTAGACTGAGCAGAGATGCTAATGGAGCCATCTCTAACCCCAAAACTGATGTGAATGCAGACGAAATAAAGGAATATGATGCACCAATATCAATCAACACATTAGTAATCGTATTGAACAACAAAAAGTTACCTCTCAAAACAGAGGGTGTTGGTAACTGATCTAGCATGGTAACAACATACGCACGCCTAGTAGGTCTCTGCTCCACCTGCTCATCCCTTGGAGCATAAGACTGGTAAGCTGACTGAGCCGAAGATGCTCTCTGTGTGGCCCTCAAGGCCTGAGCTGACTGGGTAGGCTGATGGCTCTATGTTTGCCTCAAACCAGACGCACCAGATGTGCCATCTACCTGAGGAAAAAACCTCTTCAAATGCCTTGACTGAATACACTGATAACAGGTAGGCAGTTGCCTTTTTCCCTAACTCTGGCTCTGTGAACGAGCTGCGGATGGTGTAGACTGTAGCCTGCCTCTTCTCTGCGGGCAAACTGAAGACTTGTGACCTAGCTGGCCACACTTAAAGCAAGTGATCCCACACTGATTGCCTCTCCCTGAACCAAAACTCAATATAGGAAAAGTGAATCTGAATTGCACTGCCTGGGACTGCTGTAGGGTAGCACCCCTCTGCCTCTTGTTGTCCCGCGTCTCGCCCTGAACCTCCTGACTTCTTTGCCTAGAGCTCCTCATCCTCTCTTCCTAAGTCTGAATCACAATCTCTAAATGAGCCACCACCTCCACAAGATGACCGTAATCCCTGATCATAGACGCAACCTCCTTGAAAATGAGCCCGGTCCTCAGTCGCTTCTCAAACTCCAAACAACGGTGTTTCTCTGTCGCCACAAGCTTTGGTGCAAATCTAGAGAGGCTAGTAAAAGGTGCCTCAAACTCTACTACATGCATGTTCAGTTGCTTTAGCATCCCTCAACTTCTCCCTAACAGTGAGAGGTAAGAACTTGTCCTGGAAAGTGTTGATAAAGGCCTCCGAACTCACCCCAATACGCCCACGCGCATACTTCCACCACTGACCCACATCTCTCTTCAACTACAAGGATGCCAAGGTCACTCTCACACCACCGTCCTCGATGCCAAGCATCTTAAACATCTTCACCATCTTCTCCAGCCACTCATCTGCCTTCAGTAGCTCCTTCTGATCCCCCAAAAACTCATCCAAATTTGATCTGAAGAACTCCTTCTTTAGAAAAGATGGCCCCATCTCAACAACACGGCCTGGACTTGATTCTCAGCCTTGAGAATGCCCATGGATTCTCTCAAAGCACCAGCCATTTTCGGGCCAAAATGCCTATGGTTTGCTGACTTGATCGCTCGGCCACGTTGGCCTGACCAACTCTTTCCTCTTGCGCCGGAATTTCATCCGATAATGCTATCTCCTGCCGTCTAGACCTACCACGCTTACCACCACCACGTCCACGTCCATGTCCTGACATCCTAATAAAGGTAGCACAACAAATTAGCACATTCTCAAATGTACTGAAGCTAATTCACTCT
Organism: Camellia japonica; assembly: GCA_030407325.1. Lineage (NCBI taxonomy): Eukaryota > Viridiplantae > Streptophyta > Magnoliopsida > Ericales > Theaceae > Camellia > Camellia japonica. The sequence continues at coordinate 162,966,240 of JAPPVO010000019.1, read as the reverse complement.
CGTCCTAATGCGGTGGACAACAATTAATTCACTACACTTAAGCATATAACCACATAAACACAAATGAATTTCCTTTCCAGATAGTGACCATTCTGCGACATTGCCAGAGTTCCAGTTAGAAATAACAGTGATTAAGCATGTTATCACAAAACATACCAGGTTTACTTCTAACATTATCTAGCAAAAGAACCCATTGTGGTAATAACCACTTCCAGTGATCCCAAAGTATTCTAACTCGGCAGCTCTGATACCAAGTTGTAATGGCCCAAAATAATTAACAGTAATTAACAGTAACCCATTACATAATAGTGTTACAATAGATCAACAATCTCATATCTTCTATTCATTATAGCTTTGATCATTACAAAATGTGGCATATGCGATATATATTCACAAATCCTAGATCCTGAATCTATAGCATATGTCATCGATACAAGGTAAAAAAGAAATTGAAATCAAATAAGAAATGCCCTAATAGCTTACAACTTTTCAAGACGGTACTTGGTTACAACAAAATGAGTTTAAACTTAATACACATAAAGCTCGAGGCTTAAACAAAATAGTTACATCAAGAAACCAAAAAGAAGTCTTAAACAAAATAGTAACATCATCACTAAATCCTATATGTTCATCATCATCATCATCATCATCAACAACAATATCAAAAAAAAAATAAAAAAATTTGTTGGTATCTCTTTCCACTTCCAAAGTAATCGTCTTCCTTGTCAAAGTCTTCCAAAGCATCTCTTTTCATTGAGACCTATGTCAAATATATATACTCCCTCCGTCTCAAAATAATGGTCCCTTTTGGGGAATTTAACTTTTTTTTACAGTACAATTATTGCACTTAAAAAAAAATTGATTTTCCAAAATTACCCTTTGATAGTACATTTTTTGGGGAATATCAATGTCATAATGGTACTTTTTATGTTGTTAATGAATTTAAAAGAGGGGCAAAATGGAAAATTTATATTATTTTTGTACTCGATTTTTGAAAAGGGACTAATATTTTGGGATAATGAAAAATGGAATAAGGGACTAATATTTTGGGATGGAGGGAGTATACACTATACCAGTAAACTTAAAGGGCAAAAATATTAAACAAAAATCAACACAAGGCTTTCAAATATGTAAATAGATAATCACTTACAAACACATTCAGTGAGATTCATGATCCAGAAAACACATTTAGTTCAACTTTCTTCAGCTAATTCACTAATCATCTCCAATCCTTCACAATCATTTCATTAAAATTGTAGCAAATCAAGAGAAAGGAAAATTTTCCAACAAGTTAACGATGAAACAAATCTGAACCAAGTGTCAAACTCAAATTTGAAGAATTTTTAGGAAGAATGAAAATTTGAGATGGTTTTCTTTAATCAAAAATAGTTTTAGAAAAGGATTTTTAGGATTAAACCGAAACAAACAAAGATATCAATGTAAAGATTTGCTTCAAATCTAGAGATGATAATAGTGTTTCAAATCAAGCCTTTAAAAAAAAAAACACAAGTAAATAAATGTAGTCACATGAAACAAGAGAGCGATGAAGAAGAATAAGAAATAAATAACAGTGTTTCAGTTCCAGAGTTTGGAACAGTGAGAGAGAAAGAGAGAGATGCTTTCATGGCCGATCAGAGAGCTCTGATGATATGCTGCAGAGATTTAGAACGCTTCTGTAACGCCCTCAAAATTAAACTCATTAAATAGAAATCATTGACATGCATTATTAAAAGAAAACATTTTATTATCTCAATCATCAGAGTATTACGAAATAAACATCATAATAAATGCCCTACGGGCTTACATGTTGCCAAGCCAACACTTGGACACAATTCTATGAGTTCTAACTCAAATACAAATAAAGCCCTAGGCTTGAATGTTTACATATAATTCAAATAAAACAAATAAATAAAACAAGTCTTCAAGTCCAAATCCTCACAAGCTAAGCCCTTGGATGTAGTGAACCACCTGAACCTGAAAATGATGTTCCCATATAGGGTGAGCCACAGCCCAGTAGAAATATACTAAACCACATATAAGAATTAACTAAAGCAGTAGCATTCGATAGATGGTTAACACAAGATAGTCAATTACATCATTATACAATTTCATGACACTAATGTCTATGACACTTTCACTTTCCATTTATACAAATATGGCTCAGAGCTTGGCCAAATAACCCAACAGGGATAACAATTCAAGTTAAACCTTTCTTATATCATAATGGATACACATGTTGGTGTTGTATCAAGTTTACATAAACCACTTCCGTACTTCACAAAAATATAATGATATACATTTTAGTGCTATATCAAATCAAATAACCAAACACTTCAGTTGACAAGCATATGAGCTGTATCACACTTCAATAGATAAGCATATGAGCTGTATCTCTGCAATAGGCGCGCATAAGAGCTGCAACCCTGGGTTCATCCCCTATCTTCCCATAATCATTAACAGGTTTAGAGGTACATCCCCTATCTTCCCCTAAACCGTGGAGTACATCCCCTATCTCCTCCCATACACAAGTAATGCATATAAACACAAAGTCATATACACAATCAATCAATACATAAATTTAATGTATTATTCCAACCTTTATACACAACGACATGACCAATTGATTAGTTTCAGTTTTTCCTAATCCACATGCAATGTCTACAACAATCATGACTATCCTCCACCGATAGCCCAAAACAGTTATTTCTAAACAGGAAATAAATGTACAACACATATAGTCTCAATGTCAAAGATGAGTGGTTAAATTATCTAACTACATCACTTAATCTCATAACTTCTCAATATTATGAATTAAACTCATTATCCATATCTTTCCCAAAATTAATTATACGAATTAATTTTATTACAACAATTAGGGCATTTTAATTTTAATTATAAAACAAACCCTAGTTTTTTTTCAATATTACCCAACAACCCAACATATCAGAAATACCAGAACTTAGGATTAAAGCCTATAAGATGGAGTAGGAAATCCCTACCTCGAAGAAAATACCCAAAAAGAAGACTGAGATGAAGCCCCAAACTCCAAAGTGCTCCAAATCCACCAAAGTTCAGATTAATGAAAGCCCTCGACTCACTCTACCTTTTTAATGAAGAAGCTAGGGTAGAAACACACTCTAGATAGATCAATCCTAAGAGAGAAGGTGAGTTGGGAGAGAGAGAACTCGTAATCTAGGGTTTGGAATCTGAAAGAAGATGAAAAACTGATTTAAAAACCGCTGCTGCCTATATAAACTGGACAGGCCCGCTCGAGCGTACAACACACCGCTCGAGCGTAAAGAACAAAAAACAAGGTCCGCTCGAGCTCAAAGATACCCGCTCGAGCGTAGATTTCCCCATTCCAGAACCCACGCGAAGAACACACTACCCGCTCGAGCGCCACCAATACCGCTCGAGCTCAACCCGCTCGAGCGTATAAAAACCCGCTCGAGCGTAGAACTCTCACCTGCAGAAGTTTTGCAGGGACCAAAAATGCTGAAAGAGTGTAAACCCCGCTCGAGCGCAGGAATGTCCGCTCGAGCGGAAAGGCTAAAAACTGGGCAACCAACATCTAGACCAAGGCTCAACCCAACTGTTCGAAACATGCCCAACACATCCTAAAACTCAATCAAATAGAATTAAAGGATGACAACAACAATCTGATAACAACGAAATCTACGGAACAACAGTCCGGGTACAACAACCAACAGGAAAAAGACCGGGGTCGCTATAACCTCCCCCCTTAAAAGAATTTCGTCCCCGAAATTAAGCATAAGTTTTTGAAAACAAGTTTTTCTCAAATTCTATCAATATGACATTACAATAATGAACAACATGTATACCCAATACTGGTCATCTCATCTCTTATCAAGAGGCATCTCACAATATGTATATAAAATAACATACATTACAACCTGCGTCAATATTATGCATTTTTCCTTTCAATCTTAACAATTTCAATATACGTGATTTCCATTTCCATATCATATTAAATTCCATGATATATAAAACACATTCAATCTATAAATGTGACATTCCACTTCCATTATGAAGCAAGTTTCAAACTACTATATTAAACCAAAACATTCTCAATGTTTTCCAACTTAAGACATAAGTAAAGCTCTTAAGTTCAACAATATTACAAAATCTAAATACAAGATTACAAATCAACAAACATGTCCGATATTTCTCGCGGACTTCCAACTCACGTTCCCAAGTGGCTTCCTCCACCCCGTGATGTTTCCACAGAACTTTTACCAAAGGGATGGTTTTGCCTCGCAAAATTTGATCCCGCCTATCCAAAACCCAAACCGGTCTCTCCTCATATGAGACATCCTCTTCAACCACTAAATCAGTCCAATCCAACAAATGTGATGGATCTGGCTCATACTTCCGAAGCATACTTACATGAAACACGTCATGTACTCCGGACAACTGCGGTGGCAAAGCTAAACGATAAGCAGCCTCGCCAATCCTTTCAAGGATCTCAAAAGGATCTATGAACCGAGGGAACAACTTCCCGCTCTTTCCAAACCTCATCAATCCCCGTCTAGGTGATATCTTCAGATATCTTCAGAAAAACATGATCACCGACCTCAAACACTAAAGGTCTCCTCCTACGGTCGGCATAAGATTTCTGACGACTCTGGGCTGTAACAAGTCTCTTACGGATAAGCTCAACTTTCTCAGTCGTTTCCCTCACCAACTCCGGACCCAATAGAGGTGCATCACCCACCTCGGCCCAACAAACTGGAGATCTACACGGTCGGCTATACAAGGCCTCAAACGGTGCCATACCGATACTAGACTGGAAACTATTGTTGTAGGCAAACTCCACCAAAGGCAAGTGCCTCTCCCACGACCCACTGAAATCAAGAACACAACCCCGAAGCATATCCTCAAGGATCTGAATAGTACGCTCGGACTGCCCGTCAGTCTGAGGATGATAAGCCGTGCTAAAGGTCAACTTAGTGCCTAAGGCACTCTGCAAACTCTGCCACAACCTAGCAGTAAAACAAGGATCTCTATCTGAGACGATCGTCACTGGGACCCCGTGCAACCTCACTATGTCCCGAATGTACAAGTCGGCAAGATGATCTACCGAATCTCTCTCACGCGCATAGGAATGAAGTGCGCCGACTTAGTCAACCGTTCTACACCACCCAAATAGCATCACTACCCCGCTGAGTCCTCGGAAGACCCACAACGAAGTCCATAGTGACATGCTCCCACTTTCACTCGGCAATAGGCAAGGGTTGTAACAAACCCGCTGGCCTCTGATGCTCGGCCTTCACTTGCTGACAAGTAAGGCACTTAGACACGAACGCTGCCACATCTCTCTTCATACCCCGCCACCAAAACTGGCGACCCAAATCTCGATACATCTTAGTGCCTCCCGGATGCACCGCAAGGCGTGAATAATGAAACTCTCGGAGTACCTCCTCTCGACACAACTCCGGCACAAACAGACGGTCTCGGTATCTCACACTCAGGTCGGGATACACCGTCAAACCCTTCTCAACCTTCCCACTGGAGATCTTCTCTCGAAGGGATTCTACCTCAAGGTCACCCCTTTGAGCCTCTAACACCCGAGTCACAAGTGTAGGCTGCGCAACAACAGAAAACAAAGCCGCCACCTCAACGGATTCGCCCAGAAGCAAATCAAACTCTCCAAGTGCACCCAACATCTCCCACTCCCGGATGGCTATACTAGCTATGTCACCAACAGGTTTCCTGCTAAGGGCGTCGGCCACCACATTGGCCTTCCCCGGATGATAATGCAACTCAAAGTCATAATCTTCTATGAACTCCATCCACCTCCTCTGCTTCAAATTCAAGTCTTTCTGTGAAAATAGATATTTTCGACTCTTATTCTAGCCATCAATCAGACACAACATACCAACCAACCACACACTATCATGCATCGCACTTGCGTAAAACTCCCTCATTTAGAGATTTTACTCACCACCTCGACTGCACTTGGAGTAACCAAATTTGCCTACCCCTTCCCTCGTATTGAGTTAACGGACCGGGTTTGCTACACCGTGACATTCAATATTACCAAATAGTTGTTCATACCGAACACACAAGCTAACATGGTACCTTCAACCACCAACGACCTTTAGGGTCTATCTTATATGTCGACTCTTATCTGCCACTTATCCCGAGAGTACAACCAAGACACTCAATCTACGTGCCAGACCACTAGCTAATGCTAATGCACGAATCGATCACCTTCTATCCAGATAAAGGAATCTGAAAACTTGGGAAACACCCATTATACTACTGCCCGAGATATAGTATCAGCTACTCACAACATACCACTACCTTATATAGGGGCTAACATTCCCTCACTCAAAACGGCCAATCAATACACATGTAATCTCGGCAAAGCTACCTACCACGAAGGTACAAGTCCAACCCTAACAAAATTATGCGTTATGCCCCCGCAGGACACCATATTAAATACATATTACAACTAGTATTAATCGAACACTTCACATCCTCTCGAGTTCACCCGACTATAGACCAAAATCTATACCATGCACAAAATTTCAAATGGGTAACAGCCCTAAAATTCCACACATTAGCAAGTAAAACAGTTCTCGCCCCAATATTCCCCTGACTAAGACAAGCACCCCTCGGGGGTTCCCAAATTTTGAAAACAAAGCCCCGCAGCCCCCATCTTTCTGAAATCAAGACACACGCATAAAAATGCATTAATACCAAAATTTTATGGTCTTACAGCAACTTACTACATTAATAACACCGTAGAGCTATAACATGCTCCAATTCACCCGATCCAGGGAAAATAACAAACAAAGCATATATATATATATATATATATAACCAAACAGTTTATATGTTTCAATATTCCTAAAACACATTGGTTACACAACATAACCCAATGATCATAAAACAATTATTCACTGATTACAAACGTATCAGTCAAAACAAAATCATCCCATCGATATTACCACCACTACTGTCCCCTGCTGGACCGCCAAAGTTGGTCATCCCCAAACATAAGATAACCTACGAGCTTGCTAGCCACGGACAAGAACTACTGATGTACCCCAACCGGCCACATCTGGAACAACTGCGGACTTCCCCAACTGGGACTTGTGAACTCGACTCTTCTGAGGCCCTCGTAATCTGGCCTACTAGTTCCCCAAAACGATACTGTTCCTGCCCAGTCGAATGAAACTGGGCCTGACTAGGTTGCAAAACCCCTAAAGAAGCCCCCGGCTGGTTACAGAAACGTTTAAGATGACCCGGCTGCTTACACACCCAGCAACTAAGTGGATCCCAAATATACGACTGGTGCAAAGTCTGAACTGGTGGGGATCCCAACAACCCAGCCCCCTTCCTCTGTGGGCAACCCGAAACCTTGTGGCCCAACAGACCGCATCTGAAACAAGTGATGCCCCTCTGTTTACTTCCTCCCGAACCCAAATCCGTCACTGGAAGGGTAGTTCTAACCCAACCTCCCTGTTGCGAGTTTAAATACCTCTGCCTCTTAAAAGGCCTACCAACACCCTGAATCACAGGAGTTGCCGAGATGGCCTCCTCCCTGACCCAACCAACACTCACATTCGTGGCCCCTGCCCTATTCTGCCCCATAGCTACTACCGCTGCCTCTATATGAGTCGCAGCCTCAACAAGTACACTGTAACTCCTATGCCAAGATCCCGCAATCCTAACACGGATGTCGTCACACAACTTACTCTCAAACTCCGCACAACGCAATTCTTCCGTCTCCACTAACTCTGGGGCAAACATTGACAGGTTAGCAAACCACGCTTCAAACTGTGCCAAAGGTGTAGTACCTTGGCGTAACCCCTCAAACTGTTTCCTCAATTCTTCCCGAGCGGAAGGAGGGAAATCAAAACCGCGTCCTGACATCCTATTAAGGAGACAAAAACATTAGCACATTAATAAATGTGCCGAAGCTAAACACTCACGTCCTAATGCATTGGACAACAATTATTCATTCCACGTAAGCACATAATCACATAAGCACCTACGAATTTCATTCCCGGATAATGATAGTCCCAATGCGTTACAATAGTTCCGGTTGGAAGCAGCAGTGATCAAGTGCCTTTCCAACAAGACTACCAGAAACTCAAGGGTCCAATCAACATCCTAGAAACTACGTTCCATACCCACATAATCACATAAACATGTTATCACAAAAGCATATAACATTACACTAAGTCTCTATCAAACGAGACGAACCCAATGTGATACTAATCACTTCCCACGTACCCAAAGTATTCAAACCTGGTACGCTCTGATACCAAGTTGTAACGCCCTCAAAATTAAACCCATTAAATAGAAATCATTGACATGCATTATTAAAAGAAAACATTTTATTATCTCAATCATCAGAGTATTACGAAATAAACATCATAATAAATGCCCTACGGGCTTACATGTTGCCAAGCCAACACTTGGACACAATTCTATGAGTTCTAACTCAAATACAAATAAAGCCCTAGGCTTGAATGTTTACATATAATTCAAATAAAACAAATAAATAAAACAAGTCTTCAAGTCCAAATCCTCACAAGCTAAACCCTTGGAGGTAGTGAACCACCTGAACCTGAAAATGATGTTCCCATATAGGGTGAGCCACAGCCCAGTAGAAATATACTAAACCACATATAAGAATTAACTAAAGCAGTAGCATTCGATAGATGGTTAACACAAGATAGTCAATTACATCATTATACAATTTCATGACACTAATGTCTATGACACTTTCACTTTCCATTTATACAAATATGGCTCAGAGCCTGGCCAAATAACCCAACAGGGATAACAATTCAAGTTAAACCTTTCTTATATCATAATGGATACACATGTTGGTGTTGTATCAAGTTTACATAAACCACTTCCGTACTTCACAAAAATATAATGATATACATTTTAGTGCTATATCAAATCAAATAACCAAACACTTCAGTGGACAAGCATATGAGCTGTATCTCTGCAATAGGCGCGCATAAGAGCTGCAACCCTGGGTTCATCCCCTATCTTCCCATAATCATTAACCGGTTTAGAGGTACATCCCCTATCTTCCCCTAAACCGTGGAGTACATCCCCTATCTCCTCCCATACACAAGTAATGCATATAAACACAAAGTCATATACACAATCAATCAATACATAATTTGAATGTAATATTCCACCCTTTATACACAACGACATGACCAATTGATTAGTTCCAGTTTTTCCTAATCCACATGCAATGTCTACAACAATCATGACTATCCTCCACCGATAGCCCAAAACAGTTATTTCTAAACAGGAAATAAATGTACAACACATATAGTCTCAATGTCAAAGATGAGTGGTTAAATTATCCAACTACATCACTTAATCTCATAACTTCTCAATATTATGAATTAAACTCATTATCCATATCTTTCCCAAAATTAATTATACGAATTAATTTTATTACAACAATTAGGGCATTTTAATTTTAATTATAAAACAAACCCTAGTTTTTTTTCAATATTACCCAACAACCCAACATATCAGAAATACCAGAACTTAGGATTAAAACCTATAAGATGGAGTAGGAAATCCCTACCTCGAAGAAAATACCCAAAAAGAAGACTGAGATGAAGCCCCAAACTCCAAAGTGCTCCAAATCCACCAAAGTTCAGATTAAATGAAAGCCCTCGACTCACTCTACCTTTTTAATGAAGAAACTAGGGTAGAAACACACTCTAGATAGATCAATCCTAAGAGAGAAGGTGAGTTGGGAGAGAGAGAACTCGTAATCTAGGGTTTGGAATCTGAAAGAAGATGAAAAACTGATTTAAAAACCGCTGCTGCCTATATAAGCTGGACAGGCCCGCTCGAGCGTACAACACACCGCTCGAGCGTAAAGAACAAAAAACAAGGTCCGCTCGAGCTCAAAGATAACCGCTCGAGCGTAGATTTCCCCATTCCAGAACCCACGCGAAGAACACACTACCCGCTCGAGCGCCAACAATACCGCTCGAGCTCAACCCGCTCGAGCGTATAAAAACCCGCTCGAGCTTAGAACTCTCACCTGCAGAAGTTTTGCAGGGACCAAAAATGCTGAAAGAGTGTAAACCCCGCTCGAGCGCAGGAATGTCCGCTCGAGCGGAAAGGCTAAAAACTGGGCAACCAACATCTAGACCAAGGCTCAACCCAACTGTTCGAAACATGCCCAACACATCCTAAAACTCAATCAAATAGAATTAAAGGATGACAACAACAATCTGATAACAACGAAATCTACGGAACAACAGTCCGGGTACAACAACCAACAGGAAAAAGACCGGGGTCGCTATACTTCAATACCAAAATGACGCCATTTTGTCAAGCTGAGATCTTCTCTAACTCTGTCAAACTCTAGATCTAGAAGCTCAGCTACTGCCACACTACCAGAGTCCGACACCAACCACCCCTCCCTCGTCGCTATCTTTCGCTCCTTGGTAGTAACCGACGGAAGAAGATCCAGATCGTGTCGCGGCAGTGGTGGTGGATCTGGATTTCAAGGCCGGCGATGGTGAAGCTACGGATCTAGATCTCACGATTTGGATCTCATAGCGAATGAGGGCAATGGAGCAACAAGGGAGGAGGCGGAGCGGCGATGGAGAAAGAGCAGCGATCGATAGAGAGAAAAGAGTGATTTCCTATTTATTCACTGTTGTATATATGGTATATATAGGATATTTTGGTCATTTTATCTAAACTTGTCCTTTTTGACAACGTACTCCAGTGCATAGACCTTTGGCCTAACAACATTGAAATTTGGATTTATGGAATGAGTGCCTTAAAATATTTGGCATAAATAAATATCTGATATTCTAATATATATCATATAATAAATACATATAATTATATGTATTACATGTGAGATTTCAAAAAGTGGTGTTACGTAATGGTTGCGGCCGTTACGTAATAGTTGCGGCGATAGGCATTACCCGTTACACCCGTTTTTGCGGTGTAACAGAAATTCACATGTAAAGGCCATTTTGGTGTTACGTAACCACCGTAGTAGTACCGTAACAACCTGTTACACACTGTTATATACATTTACAATATTCTGAATAGCTTCCTTTCAAAAAAAAAAAAGGCTTACAAAATATACATAATACACATTCTACAATATTCAGTAGCTCAAAAATAATTTTTATTTATGTCTCCATTTTTATTTTTATAATAATTTCATTTAATAAATGTAAACATTTTTTTATTTAGTTAGTTCAGGTATTGGCCAAAAATAATTTTGTAAATATTTAAAATCAATTATTCTTAAGAAATAAATAAATAAATAAAATAAGAGGTAAAACATAGATTTATGACATATAATGTCATCAACTATTGAAATAAAATGTAAAAAAACTCCTTTTATAGCGACTTTAAAATATGAAATATATTGGATCATACTTAAAAACTAACAAAAATATCAATTTTAAATCGCAATAAATGTGATTCTGAAAAAAAATTAAAAAAAAAAAATGCGTAACAGGTAAGTTTTTTTCAAATTGTGTAAAAAAAAAAAAAATTCACGGTTCCGATTACCGCAACCATTATGCTACGGCCTTTACACACCACAACAGCAACAACAATCGCAACCGCAACCGCAACCGCACCCGCACCGCCGCAACCATTTTTTGAAACCTTGATTACACGTGTCCCTCACATGTTGTGTACTGCATTTTTAAAATTTTTGCATGTATGCCTATGTGCTTCTTCTTAGGATTCAATTATGGTGGTGGTGAATCAATTATCCAAAATGGCACACTTAATTCCTTGTCATAGGACGATGGATGCAACAAATATAGCAAATCGGTATTTTAAAGAGATATTTTGTTTATATGGCATCCCTTGGTCAATTACTTTTGATTGTGACTCAAAGTTCATTGGACATTTTGGAGGACTTTTATGGAAGAAAATAGGGACTAACTTGCGATTTAGCATATTATCATCCCAAAAAAGAAAAAAAAAAAAAGGACCAAATAAGTGGTTAATTGCAGTTTGGATAACTTGTGGCGATGCTTAATTGCAAACAAACCTAAAGAATTGGATTTGGTACTACCTTATGCTAACTTTTCTTATAACAAATCTAAAAACCACACTGCTCAACTGAGTCCATTTGAGATTGTTAATGGACAAAGTCCAAACAAAACACTGTTTTCGATCTAGTTCCCATTAAAAATTCAAAGAATGCTAGCATAAGAGCTGCAGAAATGACTGATAATATCATGTCCATACATGAGAAAGTGCGATGACAAATTGAAATAACCAACACAAAGATAAAGCAGTTGCAGATGTTCATAGTTGCAAGGTTACTTTTAAAAAAGGAGATCAACTGTGGATTGTATTAACAATAGATTGAGTTCCAGCAAGTCTAAACTATAAGTTGCATGATCGAAAAATTGGACCTTGTAGAATTTTGAACAAAATCAATGCTTACCAGCTGCAGTTGCCTTGCCAAACCACATTCACGCCTCAGATGTTTTTAATGTCAAGCATCTCCATCCTTACAAGGGTGACTTGTCTGAGGATCTAAACTTGAGGGCAAGTTTCTCGAAACTAGGTGGGTCTGATACAGTGGTTGAGTCCTTCAAGTAAAAGGATTTGCGTTTTCTAAACACAAAAGTTATGGAGTTGTCTTTTCAAGATTGAGAAGTGATAATATTCAAATTTTGTTCCTATATAAACTTGGCGTATCTAATCACGAGGGCATATTGAAGTTATCAAATATTTATTTTCATTTTGTACTCGTTTGTTATCTATAAAATGATTAATTTTTTTGCTGATAGTAAAAAATAAAAAATAAAAAAGTAGTATCATAAGCTATATTCAGCTTTATGTTGGGTTGCTTGGGTATTTATACTCTAGTTAGTTCGTCCTTCATCTCCCTAATTGATCTTCTAATCTTCTATGCACCACTGACACTGGACCAAGAAAACCCCAACTTCGCGTTTATTCACAGCCAAAGGTGGACAAGACTCCAAAGGCAACACATCCATCTCTACACACTTCATAAATTGAGAACTATCCAAGATTGCCAATTCTAATCCACCTTCTTCATACTTCTCTGCCGAAGCTCCATCACCCATATTTACCACTCCAATTAACCCCTCCTCAGCAACAGATTCTCTTAGCACTACCCCTATAGTGCCTTCCTCTTCTGATCCTTCTAATTTCACTTGAATTATAAGAGTACTCTCTTTAAAGAGTAAACCATTACTCAAGCTTCTCCTAACATGACTCATTATTAGTTCCACCTAGCAACATAACCCTCAGATAGTATGAATTAATATAGTGAACCTTTCAATGCCTTCTATCATACAATCTTCCAATTGAGTTACTATGGTATGCGATCCATTCAAACCTCTAACACAATCATATATGTAAAATTTAAAAGATATCAACTCGAAATGGTGAAATTAGAACTTTTTAATTTCACCTCGCCTTTGCTAGGGAACTTTCCGAGTCATATAAATACTACGGCTGTACCATCTCCCGGACTAAAGCGTAACTAAGAAACAAATCCTCAATAAAGATAATTAGAAGATTACATAGGGCATTCTACCTTTACTGAGAGTGATAGTACCTACGTTGAACATTCACATCTCTCGATGAGTGTCTCATTAAACCCAACAATATGCTTGAAAATCCTATGTGATTCGTGATTAGATAAAGATAGAAATATTCCAAATCCTAAAAATTCCAAAACACTCAATCTAAAATCATCATGCACTTACGAGAGTGATTTTAGTTTGTTTGTTTTTAGGAATAAATAATAAATCGACACAAACGATTTTTTACGTGGAAAAACCACAATTGAAGAACCTTCAATTGTAATCAAAAATCACGGGCGAACCGCCACTAATCAATCCACTACAGAAGGACTACAAGGTTACAAAGAAACCATACAAATTACCCAACCCAGTCAATTTGTCTCTGAATCTTCTGTAACTCTTTCACCACGCCTTCGTCACGAAACTGATTCTGAAGTTGATTCCACACCACAACTTCACTTGTCGAATTAACGACTACGTAAAGAATCAAACGCCTTTTGAAACTTTACGTACTGATCTTCGGATTCCACCGAAGAGAACACTCTTGAATTTGTAGTATCAATCTCTTTGATGTATGAATCTCAACTCATGAGTTTAGAACTCTCTCAAGAACATCAAAGAAAACTCATCAAACTCTCAGAAGAACACTTCAAACAAAACTCTAGAATTCTTGAATCAGATCTAGAAAAACAGTCCCTAGTTTTAGGAGAAAACTATCTTCTTATAGAAAGCCAAAACGAATCCTAGTTCTAATAGAAACCAAACACTTGAAGTCAATATGGATTCTGAAACTCGCGATCTCCGCTCGAGCGCTCCACTCGCCGCTCGAGCGGCCTGGCCAAAAACTGTGTGTGAATCAACTGAGGTACGCTCGAGCGCTTCCTCTTCCGCTCGAGCGTGAAATCACAATCTTCAGTACTTCTGCAGACCTGTCAAGATACTGAGTTCCTCCAATCTCCGCTCGAGCGCACATGGCCCCGCTCGAGCGGGCAGTACAAAAATACAAAAATAACATTTTGATCAGGCACAAAGTTTTGTCACCGGATTTGACAATAAAGGGACCTAACAATCTCCCCCTTTGTCAATTCCCGGACAAAACCTATCTAAACATTGTTTCTTAAAAACAAACGCACTAGACAGTATAAAAACAAGGAAACAATATACAATAACCTCTCAAAATTCTATCAAGTACACAACTAGATCAAGCACACAACCATGGAACTTCAACCATGGAACTTCAACATCTAATTCAAAGAACACAATCCTTTAACTTTGCACCTGTGAAATAGCATTCAACATACAAAACAAAACTGTGGAAGAAGATAAATGTGAAATATATAAATCATAATATCCACAATATCCAAAATAAAGAAATGTACCATCAATGAAACCAACAAATATCCAAGTTCGAATCATCTGTCCAAAAGCTATCTGTGCAATGTGACCATGTCCAAAAGCTATCTGTGCAATGTGACCAAAAACTATCTGTGCAATATCTACAAAAACTGTCCAAAACTGTCCATACACCAAATATCTTCCAAAAAACCAAAAGAAATTGTTCAAGATCACCAAAATTCTCCCCCTTTTTGTCTGGGAAGCACAAATCAAGCATCAGGCGGAGGTGGCTGCTGAGACTGAAGTAGATGAACTAGATGATCGAGGGTCTGCTCCATGTGGCCAAGACGTCCATCAAAGGCATCAAACCGTGCAACGAGAAAATCCAAACGTCGGGTCACAGTCTCCGCGAACCGCTGAAACTCAATAGAAAAATCCGGAGGAGGAACAGGAGCCTCACCACCATCACCATCACCGGCATCAGCGGCATCATACTCAGCCTCCTCTGCAAGACCAGCAGCAATCCCTGCAGATGGACCAACCCTGGATGACTCCCCCTTAATATGGGCTCGACTTTGAGACACGGTTTTCTTGGTAAAAGGGCGAGAAGGGGAAGCAAATTCATCATCCTCTAAAACAGAAACGCCAAGGTCTGACAAAAGGCGGTTGATCAAGCAACCGTAAGGAAGGCCTAGCTTCTTATGCCCAGAGACACCAATCATCTTTTTGATGATAAGAGAAGCAAGATCAATGGATCGATGTTGGGCAATGCAAGACAAAATAAAACCTTGGTCTTGTTTGACCTCGGAGGAATGAGTAGTCACAAGTATGTTGGCGCAAACTATCAGATTAAGCAGTCTGAACTCTGGAAGAAGTTCAAACTGTTTAATCAAACCACCTTTAGGCCAGTGGCGAGCAATGCCACACAACTCTCTAGCCACATCATCAAAGTTACAAGTAGGACGGTCAGGAACGGGGAAAGGGTAGTATTCTGGAAAGCCCTGCTCAATGTGAAGAAGTGAACGGATCAAGGCAGGGGTGACAGAAATGGCTTTAGACCGAACCCAAGTGGTAAAAGATGGCTCATAATCCTGAATCCCCTCCATATTACAATAAAACTCTCAAACCCAATCGAGGTTCTGACGCCCGGAAAAAGACAAAACAAGATCACCACCTAGAGGATCAAACAATGGACGAATGTGAATAGATTCAAAAGTGTCTGCCTGAACATTCCTCTCTAAATGTACTGTACGGAATTCAAAAGACTTATGAAAAGACTTGGATTGTTTAACAGATTGAAACCGAACAGAATCAAAGGTGGGTCGAGACACAGCGGCCTTACGGCGTTTAGGAGCAGAGGTAGACATGACTGATGAAACACTATAACAACCAAAACCCCAAACAAGTCAAAAAACCAAACCAACAAAACCAAAGCAAACATTAGTCCAGAAATCAATGCATGAAGCAAAACAGGGCACATAGACAAACAGAAGATGTGCATTGAAACAGCAAGATAATACAAGACATGCCAAATACAGAATCGAATAGATGTATAACGAATGAAATCCTCAACTTGTAATGTAATATCAACAAGCATGAGATAAAACCAAGAGACCACTGGTTATACTGAAAATCACACTCTGGTATACCCAAAACATCACTGCGTACCCAAACCCAAACCCAAACAAGGCAAAAAAATAAATGATGTTATGAAACAGGGCAAACATAAATAATGAATGACATGTTTTCTGAGGAAATGCAGAACCAGTATGAACATGAAACAGGGCAATCAAAGCAGGCAAGAATGAACATCAATTAATGACAGATCCAAACAGACAAAACCCCAAACAGTAAAACCCAAAATAAACAATAACAAAGACAAACCCAAATCCTAAAGACACACAAAAACCATGTAGATGATCAAGAGATCAGAGAGAGAGACCCAAAAAAAAAAAAAAAAACACAAACAAAACCCAAAAAAAACACCCATAAGCCGAAATTACAGAAAGGAAAAATAAGAGAGTACACACTTACCAAGAGCAAATCGGCAAGAAGGATGAAGGAAGAGACGAAATCGACCACAATGCCAAGCCACAAGAAAAAACCTAGATCGAGAGAAGAAAAGAGGGAAAAAAATGACTTGAAGAGTCGAGAGAGGGAATATATATGAAAATGGTCCGCTCGAGCGTGAAGATCACCGCTCGAGCGTAAAAACTGAATCCCGCTCGCGCGCTAAAAGGACGCTCGAGCGCTAAAAACCATCTCTCAGAACTTCCAAACTGCTGCAAGAGTGAAAACTACGCTCGAGCGTAGAACAGTCCGCTCGAGCGGAAACTTTTTTTTTTTTTTTTTTTAAAATAAAAACACCTAGGAAGTCCTGTAACAAGCAAGATGATCAGGTGACAGACTATACCCTGAGGAACAAGAACCATCAATCATGAGTCCTGAAAAATTTTGAGAAAAGAGATGAAACACCAGCTCATGAATAAAGCAGATAGTATTAAATCAAAGCCATACGCATCATGAGAATGCATAACTCAAAAACACACATGAGAGCTCATATAAAGAATGTGTGTGTGTGCAATCCTTGAGAGCCACAAAGCTAGAGTTAATCCTCGTAGTGATCTGATGGCTGGACCTCCAACAAGAGTAACTGACCATCACAAAGAAAAGTCAAACCACTAGGAATCACGGGGTATTTGTTGAGTAAATGCGGAAGCTCCCCCTCAGACAATGATCCCCCCTTTTTTTCTTTTCTTTTTTTTTTGTTTTTTTTTTTCTTGTGGGCACTCACTGGTGGCATACACGCTCAAGAGTATGGAGACCAACCAGAGAAGAATGAAATCAAAATGATGGCCTGGCTGGTGCCTCTGAGGTAGCCTTTTCCTAATGCCCGGAAATCATGTACTGAGGGAGAAACCATGGAAGTGAAATAGGATGGTAGATGGTTAAGAAACTTAACATCACCCATGATATACCAGTATAGGTCAATTCCTCTGAAAGAGTACAAGAAACACTGTCAGTGGTCCATAGAGAACTTTGATCACTTGTGCGGAAACCCCTGCAACAGTTTATCTCAAAGATGTGTACAGAATGAGATCATGCAGTAAATGAGTGTAGGCATTCAAAATGAGCTATGAACAAAGATGAATAAGATCTTGTAATCAACATGAGCAGTGTTCATATAAAATTTGATGCAAAGATATCAGGACTTAATCACAATGAGATTATCATATCCAAGAACAGTAAGTCAACCACTCACACTCACCTCACAGGAAACAACCTAGTTACTGAGACATTACACCCAAGGTCTTTCTAAGAAATTCAAATCGAAGAAGATCAAGGGGTTTTGTAAAAATATCAGCTTTTTGATGCTCAGTAGAAACATGTTCCAAAACAACAAGGCCTTCATCCACTAACTCTCGAATAAAATGATGACGGATGTCAATGTGTTTGGTGCGAGAGTGTTGGACAGGATTTTTTGAAATGTTAATGGCACTTGTGTTATCACAAAAAAGAGTGAGAGTGTTCTGTTCTATTCCATAATCATGAAGCATTTGCTTCATCCACAACATTTGGGCACAACAACTCCCTGCAGCAATGTATTCAGCCTCAGCAGTAGACAGAGAGATAGCATTTTGCTTTTTACTATGCCAAGAAACCAGATTATTCCCAAGGTAAAAACACCCCCCTGATGTACTTTTCCTATCATCAGCACACCCTGCCCAGTCGGCATCAGAAAAACCAGTAATTTCGGCTGTAGTATCAGTGGAAAACCAAACCCCATACCCCAAGGTCCCATTAACATACTTGATGATGCGTTTTACCGCAAGAAGGTGAGACTCTTTAGGACTGGCTTGGTAACGAGCACAAACACCGACACTGAAGGAAATATCAGGACGACTGGCTGTGAGATACAAAAGACTCCCTATCATACTCCTATAAAGGGTAGGATCAACATCAATACCAGAGGAATCTTTGGAAAGGTGAAGACTGGTGCTCATGGGAGTGCGTGCATGTTTGGCAGACTCAAGACCAAACTTTGACACAAGATTTTTAGCATACTTAGACTGAGAAACAAATATGCCCGAAGGAGACTGTTTAATTTGGAGACCCAAAAAATAAGACAACTCTCCCATCATGCTCATCTCAAACTCATGTGTCATGCAATCCGAAAAATATTTCACAAGATGCTCAGCAGTAGATCCAAACACAATATCATCAACATATATCTGAGCAACAAGAATATGAGACTTGGTATGTTTCACAAATAAAGTCTTATCCACACTACCCCTTTGAAAATCATTATCAAGAAGAAAGGTAGTAAGCCTATCATACCAAGCCCGAGGGGCTTGTTTCAATCCATACAAAGCCTTGTCTAACTTGTAGACATGATTAGGACATTTAGGGTCCTCAAACCCTTTTGGTTGCTCAACATATGCCTCTTCTTTTAAGTACCCATTCAGAAAAGCACTTTTCACATCCATTTGAAACAATTTAAAGCCAAGAAAACATGCAACACCAAGCAAAATACGAATGGATTCGAGACGTGCAACTGGGGCAAACGTCTCATCATAGTCAATACCCTCTACTTGTGTGTAGCCTTGAGCAACCAACCTAGCTTTATTCCTCACAACAGTACCATTCTCATCAGATTTATTTTTAAAGATCCACTTGGTACCTATCACATTCATGTCTCTAGGTCTGGGAACAAGAGTCCAAACTTTGTTACGTTCAAATTGACCTAATTCTTCATGCATAGCATTGACCCAACTATCATCTAGCAAGGCCTCTTTAAAATTCTTAGGTTCAATTAAAGAAACATAACACATATGTGATACCTCATCCTGAATCTGTCTTCGGGTTTTCATTCTATCCGAAACACTTCCAATCACCTGTTGAGCTGGATGATTCAGTTTCACCCTTGCTGATGGTTTAAGTTCAGGACTTGCGGTGATGGAAGCAACAGGAGTGATGTCCCTTTGAGCACTCTTGGGACTTGAACTTACCTGTGAGGATGGTGCTGTAACACTTTCTTGTGATTGAATCTCAGCTTCTCCTTGATTTTGTGGTTCAGTATCCAAGATTGGAGACTCACCATTGTCATCCTCATTTGTTGCCGGAGTGGGAGAACCTGTGTCATCTATAACCACATTGATAGATTCCATTAATGATGAAGTTCGCAGGTTATAGACTCGAAAAGCCCTACTGTTGGTTGAATACCCTAGAAAAATACCTTCATCACTTCGGGAGTCAAATTTGCCCAAGGGCTCTCTATCTTTGAAGATGTAACACTTACTCCCAAAAGTTTTGAAGTATTTTACATTAGGTTTCAAACCCTTCCACAATTCATAAGGAGTTTGTAAAGTGCCGGGCCTTAAATACACACGATTTATGACATAAACAGCAGTATTTAGGGCTTCGGCCCAAAACTTTGGAGGAAGACTCTTACTAAGGAGCATGACCCTAGCCATTTCTTGAACAACTCTGTTCTTCCTCTCAACCACTCCATTTTGTTGTGGAGTAATAGGTGCAGAAAACTCATGCTTAATTCCATGCATATCACAAAAATCCGAAAACGAACTATTTTCAAATTCACGACCATGATCAGTTCGGATTCTTATGATACGCCCAATGGAAACACCCTGTTCATTTTGGATTTTAAGGACTAAAGCCTGGAAAGCATTAAACGTATCAGATTTTTCCCTTAAAAAATTTACCCATGAGAATCGAGTAAAATCATCAACAGTTAAAAAAATGTATCTTTTACCTCCAATGCTTTCAGTGCGAGTAGGACCCATTAAATCCATGTGAACCAATTCAAGAGGACGTTTGGTTGTAAAGCTGTTCACCTTTTTATGAGGAGCACGGGTTTGCTTGCCAAGCTGACATGGTCCACACACATGGCTCAAATTCTTACCTAGTTTAGGTACTCCTCTCACAAGTTCTTTGTTGGCTATCTTAGTTAGGTCTTTGAAATTCATGTGACCTAATCTTTGATGCCACAGATCAATGTTACTTATGATGGCAGAATGACAAGTGAGATCATTAGTAGTAAGAATCCCATAGCAGTTATCAGATGTGCGAACCCCATGTAAAACAGTATTTCCCTTTTTATCCAAAATTTCACATTTATCTTTTGAAAACAATACTTCATGATGGGAATCACACATTTGACTAATGCTCAAAAGATTAGCTTTAAGGCCATCAACAAGTAAGGCATTATCTAGCTTGGGAAGACCAGCAACACTTATAGAGCCCTTACCAATGACTCTAGAAGTGCCGCCATCTCCAAAGGTAACAATTCCTCCTTCATATTTTTCAAGGGAGGTGAAATAGGATTTGTTACCGGACATATGACGAGAGCACCCACTATCAAGATACCACATGTGTGAGTCACGTGCTTTTAGAGCAGTGTGAGCAACAAAACAAGTCAAATCATCTTTTCTAACCCAAATCTTTTTAGTCTTGGTGTTCTGCCTAGACATGTAAGGTTGTCTCCTAACCCAAAAAGTATTAGAATTTCTACCCTTTTGAGACACCTTACCAAACAGTTCAAAACAGTAAGGACGAATGTGGCCATACCTACCACAGTGATGACAAATAAAAACAGGTTTTACCTCCTTTTGTTGATCTTACCTGCTTTTGCTTGATGAAGAGAAGGATCAACCTGGTCTACCTTCAATTTGCCCTTTGCTTGAGTCTTCAAGTTATGTGAAGTAGAGGCCTGTCCTTTGTGAGCTGTCGCACCATAGCCTAGCCCTCTTTTGTCAGAACCCATTTGTTGAGACCCGAGTATGTCTTCTAGAGATCTGGAACCTTTGTTCCACATGGCAATTGTTGCTCTAGCAATACGGAGTTCTTCATCTTTCTGTCTGACTTTCTCTTCCAATGCAGCTTGTGACAGCTCAAGACTTTCAAGCTTTTCTTCATATGTGGAATACACCTTCAGAAGTTCATTCCTTTCAGTTTCACAGGATAGAAGTTTTCCACATAAGTCTTGCCTGTCACTTGAGATCTTGATGACATTCTGTTTTGCTGTCAAGAGTTCTCCTTTGAGCCGGACATTCTCACTCTCACATGTTTTGAGCTTGAGAGAGAGTTTGTCGTTGGTTTTAGACAAATTCAGAGATTCCTCATACAGCTTCTCGTAAGCTTGTTGTAGTTCTTCGCCATTGATCTCATCAATGTCTTCAGATAGTTCATCATCCTCTCTTTGCTCCTCATTCTCCTTAACCTCATCCAATCTAGCAACCAAGGCAGACAAGTTGTTGGATGGAGGTGGGGGTGAATCTCCTCTTTCATGGAATTGGCTCAGAATTTCCCATGCATCTTTAGCCTTTGTGCAGTGAACGACCCGTTGCTGTTCTTCATTAGAAATTGCTCCACGAATAATGATTAGGGCTCTCTGATTGCCCGGATTATCTGCACTTTCTGTATCTTCTTCAATGGTTTGCCAACCTTCTGGTTCAAAGGCTCTCAGAAAAGCCCTCATTCTGATTTTCCAATACAGGTAGTTGGTCCCATCAAAGGTGGGAGCATGATGCAAGTTCTGACCACGGGCTGATTCCGAAGGCTTTGGAAGAGGTTGAGAAACCGTGGCCCAAAATGCCATGAAAGCACTATCCCCATCTTCACCAGATTCAGGTTCTTCGGGTTCTTGTTCCGACCCGCTTTCATCATCCCAAGTTACGGTGTAGACTTTCTTCCGATTCTTTTTCGTAGGGCATTCAAGGGACATATGGCCAAACCCTTGACATTCATAACACTTGACCCCTGGCCCCCTTACAACCTTCTTTTCAGTGGTTTGAGCAAATTTTGGTGGAAAAGTTTTTGGTTTGTCATTACTCTTATCTTTTGAAATAGGGGCTCTGAAATTAGGCTTCTTTTTCAAAAAATTTTTAAACTGTTTTGTAAGCATAGCCGTCATCTCAGACTCTAAATCAAATTCAGTCTCCGGAGGTTTTGCAGTCTCATGAGTACTTGTGAAAGCCATACTTTCTTTTTGCTTTTTCTTGGAAATTTGGTGTGCTTCATAAGTCTGCAAATTTCCAACCAATTGATCGAGCTTGAGGGTATCAACATTCTGAGCCTCCTCAATGGCTGTCACCTTTGATTGGAACCTCTCGGGAAGGGACCTCAAAATTTTTCCCACAACTTTTGCTTCCGGGATTTTTTCACCGAGAGTGAAACAGGAATTCACGATATCACTGAGTTTTGCATAGAAATCATCAAACGTCTCATCGTCACACATAAAAAGGGTTTCAAAGGCGGATGTGAGACGTTGAAGTTTTGACCTTTTGACAGAGGTGGTTCCTTCGTGAATTGTTTCAAGAATATCCCACGCCTCTTTTGCTATTTCACACGTGCAAATTCGACGGAATTCTTCAGGTGTGACCGAGCAGAAGAGGGAGTTGAGAGCCTTGCTGTTCCAACTCGAGTTCTGGTAATCAGTTGTGTCCCATTTATCAAGGGGTTTAGGAATATCAATGCCATCTATAGTGACAGTAGGTTCACTCCACCCAATGACAACGCAGTGCCAAATTTTCTCATCGATAGATTTTAAAAATGCTCTCATACGAGCTTTCCAATAAGAATAGTTTGTACCGTCAAGTAAAGGGGGTCTATGAGTCGAGTTACCTTCACGAATAGAATCCATAATACTGGTCACACAAAATCACACTCCTATAGTTTTGATAAAAACAAAAGAGTGACCTGCTCTGATACCAATTGAAAATCCTATGTGATTCGTGATTAGATAAAGATAGAAATATTCCAAATCCTAAAAATTCCAAAACACTCAATCTAAAATCATCAAGCAATTACGAGAGTGATTTTAGTTTGTTTGTTTTTAGGAATAAATAATAAATCGACACAAACGATTTTTTACGTGGAAAAACCACAATTGAAGAACCTTCAATTGTAATCAAAAACCACGGGCGAACCGCCACTAATCAATCCACTACAGAAGGACTACAAGGTTACAAAGAAACCATACAAATTACCCAATCCAGTCAATTTGTCTCTGAATCTTCTGTAACTCTTTCACCACGCCTTCGTCACGGAACTGATTCTGAAGTTGATTCCACACCACAACTTCACTTGTCGAATTAACGACTACGTAAAGAATCGAACGCCTTTTGAAACTTTACGTACTGATCTTCGGATTCCACCGAAGAGAACACTCTTGAATATGTAGTATCAAACTCTTTGATGTATGAATCTCAACTCATGAGTTTAGAACTCTCTCAAGAACATCAAAGAAAACTCATCAAACTCTCAGAAGAACACTTCAAACAAAACTCTAGAATTCTTGAATCAGATCTAGAAAAACAGTTAGTTTTAGGAGAAAACCATCTACTTATAGAAAGCCAAAACGAATCCCAGATCTAAAGAAACCAAACACTTGAAGTCAATATGGATTCTGAAACTCGCGATCTCCGCTCGAGCGCTCCACTCGCCGCTCGAGCGGCCTGGCCAAAAACTGTGTGTGATCAACTAAGGTACGCTCGAGCGCTTCCTCTTCCGCTCGAGCGTGAAATCACAATCTTCAGTACTTCTGCAGACCTGTCAAGATACTGAGTTCCTCCAATCTCCGCTCGAGCGCACATGGCCCCGCTCGAGCGGGCAGTACAAAAATACAAAAATAACATTTTGATCAGGCACAAAGTTTTGTCACCGGATTTGACAATAAAGGGACCTAACAATGCTAATCAAAAAATTAAATACAAACCCATTAAACCTGTGGAGCAACATTCAAATCAATAAAATATATAATCACAAGACCAAAAAGTAAAAGTAAGCATGATTAATAAAACTAATTAAATAAAATATTCATTTTGTTATTTTTTCAGTTTCTTTTGAGTGGATATATAATTGTAACTTATTTATCTTTCCATTATAAGGGCAATTCTGTCCATCAAAAGCCCATCGGCCACGAAACCAAGCACATGGCACGCCCTTAAGTATAGAAACTTGAGGGGAAAATGAAACAAAAAAGGTTCCCTAAATTGCTAGTTGTAAAAAAGATAAGATTGCGTTGGGCCCAAGTTCAAATAGTTGCTCTCTCTCTTGTTTGAAGGGCAATTTTATCCATTCGGGACCTGTTGGCCATTGGACCAGACATACACCATGCCCTTGAGTATAGAAACTTGCAGGGAAAAGGAAATGCAAAATGGAGTTATTGCAAGTTGTGCAAAAAGATAGGATTTTCTTTTGTATACAGTCGTCTTTGAGACCTTATTCATACAGTTACTCTCTTATTCATACACGAAATTGAACACAGGTTGCGCCTTGATTATAGAAACTTCAGATTAAAGAAACAAAATGCGAACCAATAATGTAGATTGCAAGTTGTCAACAACATATTGAAGTGTGTGCTGACTTTTTTTTTCTTTTTTTTTTTCGCCTTTTTCTTTATTTCGCTCTATATTATTATTCTATAGAGGAATAACAAGAATAAGGTGTGGTTGCTAAACCCAGCTTTCTAGAAAACCCAAAAACATGTTGCATTAACGTAGTTTAGGAAAAAGTTCAAAAACGCTAGAGATCTAAATGATTTTTTAGAAAAATCTATTTTTATTAAGAAGAAGCAAACTTGCCTGTTATTCATATAACACAAAGTTTTAGCATCCCCTGCCAGCTAAAGCAGTTAAAAATAATGCAAAAGACATATTTCTTAGAAACCAGATTTCCAATTTACCTATATGCTGTTAATAAGAAAACATTCAATATTTGCACAAAAATATTTTCAAGTAAACATCCTGATTATTCTAAGGCTCCGTTTCAATGTAATTTTCCGTTGTTTAGTTGAACAAAAGCGAGTAAAACATAAGGCTTTGAAGTTTAATTCTACCCTTAGTTTGAGTGCGTTATTTGGTTACAGCTTTAGAAAATTAATTTTACACTTACTTTTCAAAACATCTACTTTTCAATATCATATGTCACATCACTCAATTCAAACTCTTTTCAAAACTCATAACCAAACAAATTTTTCACAATCAAATCATAATTCCAAAACTCACAAGCTCAAAATACAACTCTATTCTCAAATCATAATTCTAAAACTCTACCAAACCAAACGCAACCTAAATATTTTTGCATCATTTTCTAAAAAATAACTTACTTCTAAATATTGCGTGAGTCAATTCAAAAATTGTAAAATATAAAACAATATTAACGTTGAAAAGTAACATTTCTATATAACAAATTTCACAATTTTTGTAAATTCTGTTGAAACATTTTACAGAGAGAGAGAGAGAGAGAGAGAGAGAGAGAGAGGCAGACCAGGGGATGTATTTGACGGGGAAGCCATCAGATTCGGTGCGAACCCTGATGAGGGAATCGGGGACTTTCTTGTTGAGTTCTTTGAGGATTTCAGAGAGAGGGCGGCTGATTCCAGAGGTGGGAACTAGGTCCTCCAAGTCTTCTTCTTTTTCTGATGACGGAATCGAGGACTCTCTCATCGTCGCACCATTCGAAGAAGAAGAAGAAGAGGCCTTGGCTTTGGCAGCAGCGTAACAACGGTTAGAAGAGCTTCGCAAAACCAACAACCATTCCCAACCAGAGGACACTGATGATGATGATTTTGCTACACATTTCACTCCTCTCGTCACGGACGACGCCATTTTGCTTCTTTCTTGCTCTGTCTCTGTCTCCTCAAGGGTTTGTAATAACCCCCTAGACAACTTTTGTTTTGAGCTCTATTCACTTGTTTTTTTGGTTCCAATCAATTTTTAAAAATTTGAATTTTTTATTTTTATCGTCTTCTTTTTTATTTGTATTGAATTTTTTTAACATTTCAAAAAAAATTAAAAAAGTATAATATTTGTGAAAATTAATTTTTAAAATTTATAAATATCAAAAATATAAAAAAAAAAATACAAGATTTTAATATATTTTTGTATTCTTCTGTATTTATTATTTTTTTTACTATATTTTATGTAAATATAAGTTAGGTGTATTTAAAAAGTAAAAAAAAACTTACTTAAAATATTAAAATAAATTCATTAAAAATAAAAAAATATGAAAAATTAAAAATTAAATTTTTAAAAAATTAAATTAAGTAAATTAGAATCAAACAAGGTGATTTTTTTTTTTTTTTTTTTTTGGACTCTGTGTTTCTTGTGTACTCATGTCAAATGTAAGTTAAAAGCATTTGCTATGCTTAATCATATTACGTCTCAAGAATTTGAGGTTCTGGAAGATTTATCGTAAGTCTTGTTTCAATAATTTAAATAATTTATTTTTGTAATACTTTTAATTTTTAACACGTGCTATGTACGGGATCTAAATGAAATTTTTTTGTTATGCAAAATCACTATATCAAAAAAAAAAAAAAAATCCCCAAAATGTACCTTTATGGAAATGGCCAAAAAAAAAATAAATCAAATTTGGATATCTACTCCCAACTTATCCTATGACTGGAATAGAATTTCCGTTAATTAGTATATAAAATCTCAAAATACATAAATCTCACACATTGTGTAAACATCATGCACATATCTATAGTCTGATGGTTCATTGCAAAGAATTTGAAATAACATTGTCATATTTATAAAAACACAAATCTATCAAAATTCACAAACTCAAATCTATTTAACCGTTCAACAAAATACACATATAGCCCAATCACATCTAATAAAAATAAGGAATAAATCAAAAGCATATTTATATAGTCTAGTAATTCATTTAAGAGAATTCGAAGCTGGCCCTAAGGTAAGGCGAGTAAGGTCATCGCTTCGGGCTCTTCATTATGTCTAAAGATAGAGTCCTGAAATAATTTCAATCTTACGACATGTTTGGTTAATTATTTTGGTCTTAAGTTATGTTTGGTTTATTAAAATAAAATTAAATAGAATAATCATTCTATCATAATGTCTATTTTCACGTTTAATTTACTAAAAAAGATTACAAACGAAATCATCATTCATCATTGTGAATAAATAATAATTTTGTAAAGAGACTAAGGAATGACTATTCTATTCAATTCAATTTCATTTCAATTAACTAAACACTACATTATAATATCAGTAATTTAAAAATGTAGATTATTTAAACAAACAATTGAGCTGATTAATTATTTAAAAATAATAGATTGTTGCTTGCCAAATGTATGAATTATTATATAGAATATTGTTTAATTATATGAGTTATAATTATTTCTATACAAATAATTTTTTAAAGTTGAAAATAATCAAATTTTACAATTTAATTTACTACATCAGGAAAAAAATGTGAATAAAATAAGAGTGTTAACAATTGAAAATGTTCAAAATTTATTTCAATAATTATGTATACCATATGCAACAAATTTATAGAAGGTACAAGAAAAAGAATAAAAATAAATTGAAGATTGTTATAATTTTACCAATTTCAAAATATATATGAGAATCAGGGCTCATCTTCTGAATTCGCGTTAAACCCCCAAAAAGTTAAGGTTGGCCTGACTTTCATGTTTCTAAAAACATACTAACCCAAACCCATCAATTGATCAAAATCTTTAGCAAAATAAAAATTAAAAAAAAAAAGATAAAAATGTAAAAAGAAAATAAACTTATATACACGTCCCAATCTCAAATAATAAAATTGGGGACTAAACCAAATAGGATTAAACCAAAAGGACATATACAATACATGATATGACAAAGGAATTCATAAAAAGAGGGAGTGTTTTTCATTTAAAAAAATAATAAAAAATAAAAAGAGTGAAAATGTAACATTTCGTATTCCTTGGATTAGTGGGATTTCTCTTCACTCTCTTATTATTGTACTTAGAGCCTTTTTGATTGATCTTAGAGTATTGATTGGGGTGGTATCATAATAGTAAAGGTGATTAGTATTCATTTATTATTCACCCTCTCCAATTATGTTGGAGGAGGATTCTTTCCGATCCATAATTTGAATTGGAGAGCATTGTTTAGACTTGTGGGAATTACCATGGTTTTTTTTTTTTGATAATTCAAATGATTTATTTTGTTGAATATTTCATGTATTTAATTTATACAAAAAATTAAATCGATCCGATAATTATAATATATTCAATTTATTAGGTTTGACACCAAAAATTTGGACAACAATTGTGTTTTGAAAAATAAATTATTTATTTTTTTGGTGAGAAATTCGATAAATTAAATATATTATAATTATTAGATCGACCCAATTTTTTTATGTGAAAGAAATAAACGAAATGAATGCCTAATAGAATAAATAGTTCAAATTATTAAAATAGAATCCTACGAGCACATGTATCCAAACAGTGCTCCTATTTTAAAATAGACTATTTGAATTTGATTTTGTCAGGCACTAGATGAGAGTGACGTTAGCAAAACATATGAATAATTCCAAAGTAAAATATAACTCTAAGCAATTCCAATTTAAAATATAATCCCAGTAGCAGCAGCTTCACCCAAACAGTAGTACACAGCATCATCAAAATCAAAGAAAAGTAGCAACATATTCTCTCTCACTGAAATAACTTCTTCCTTCATAACAGAAAATCACAAAGCAGAGCCACTAGCAATATACAACTGATTCATATCACTTAATCAAAATCCTTAACATCGTTGCCTACCCAATCTCACAGCTCCAAAACAACCAATTCCCAAGGTAGTAGTGCACAAAGGCTGAGATTATAGATCGTCACAAATTCTACAATTCGGCACATGCTCGCCTAGATCGTAGACTTTTTTACTCGCGGGACGTACTGCAGATGCATTTCCGGGAACTACATTTCCATAGAGAGATAATTGTTGGGATGCTTCTTCACTAGTTGATTGGGTACTCTTCTCTTCTTGCTCCTTGTACACAAGATGGACTCCGACCTCCTTTACATGAAAATACCCATTTCCAACCACTGAAATATTCAGTTCATCACCACCTTCCAACTGATTTTCAAATTTCCAATAGCTTAACATCATCATATCCTCATCAGCTTCTGGAATGCCACAGACATATGGGGAATGTCTCCAAATCAAACTCTTGGTCGTATCACTGATACTAGTATGTGTGCCGCAATCAAACCTACTTTCTGTGCAATTATTGGAAAGTGCATAAATAGAACATACAATCAAGCATCGGATTCTGAAATTAAGATGCGACGGCACAGTAAATGATATTGAAAATCCTTCATTTTTAAGATTAAACCAGTCTGGCACCTTGCTTCCTAAACAATAAGCATAGAATATGTGTTCTTCATGACATCCCTGTGCGACATAAAGCATAATTAATTTAACGATTATGTATATATATTGTGTGTGTGTGTGTGTGTGTGTGTGTGTGAGAGAGAGAGAGACCTGTAGGGGAAGCTTCCTTGGACAGCCTGAGCATCTGCTATAAAGCCTAACAGTTTGGCTTCCCATGGATCCAAAGTTGGACAAGCCCAAGTTGTTAATTATCTCCATGTCAATATTTCCTAAAGGTTCAAACTTGAAGTGTCCCATAACCTCAACTATATTGTGATTCCAGCCCACGTGTAGCGAATTTGGATGCAAACAGCGAGTGCCTTGATTGCCATATATGTTATTATATTCTATGGTTTGAAAGGTTACTTTCTCTAACAATGTACATCTACTGAACCATAATTCTTTCAATTGCGGCAACACTTCAAGTGATCGGAGCTTTGTGCACTCATTTAAACGAAGGATCTGGAGTCCAGTATGACCTCTGATGCAATTTGGAAGGCTACGAATTGCATTACGACTCAGATATAAAATTTGCAATGAGGATAGGTTGCCAAGATCCATAGGAAAATCATCATCTGATAAATTACAGTTCTCAAGACTTAAGTGTACCAAGCACCGTGGTAAAAGGGCCCATGAAATTTCCATGCTTTTTCTTGGCTTCAACAGACAGGGATAGATGAATGAATGCCATAGTTTGACCTCCTTACTGGTAGAGAGTAATTGACTTATGGAAATTCTATTTGCATGGAGAACTGTTAATGACTCCATAATCTCCATTCCTGTTGGCAGTTCCTCAAGATTTGAGCAACCTGAGATGTCAAGTGTTTCCAAAAACTTTAGCATACAAATGCTTCTCGGGAGCTTCCTCAAATTTTTGCAATCTTCTAAATTGAGCAAAACAAGTCTCTCAAGGTGTCCAATGGATTCATGAACCTCAACTAGCCTTGCACAATTTTTAAATATCAACTTCTCTAGATTGGGGACTTTCGAGAAGTCGGAGTTTTAGTAAGGCAATGGGAATGACTAAGATCAAGGATTTTTAGTGACTTGAGAAGCTGTAAAACAAGAAAAAAGCTGCTATTAATATTTCTTTCAGTATTCACACGAAATTGAATATATATATACATCTGTAACATACCTTTTCTCCTTCCCAAATTATTTGCAAGCTACTATAACTCATGTCAAGAACAACCAGGCTCTCCAAAGGAAAATCACAAGGTATAAATTTGAAAGGGAATCCATGCCAACATAAGCATCGTAATCCTTTAGGAAAATTTTCCAAGCTTCCACTTATTTGTACATAATTGAGCTGCAAAAGTTTTAGTTTATGCATCCTTGCAAATGCATCAACTTTCAAAGTTGCTTGATTTGAATTTCCAAGAGCAGTGTCTACATTCTTGGAGGAGAACATGCCACAACAGTATCTTTTAAATGAGTTGCCTACATTTGTTAAAAATGGTGTGTCGAGGAATTCATCATAATGACGTTTTCTATTAACACCAAAAATTGTCCTGTCATGTTTATCTTTCTGGAGAAAATTCATATCAAGTGTGAGGCCTTCAATTTTTCTTGTCCCCTGACAATGAACAGGAGGAGGGAAATATTTATCAATAAGAGTAATGCTATAAAAATATAATTTTTGCAAAGATCAATCATACAAAATGATGTGGCCTTTTTCAAATAAAAACAACAAAAATGAAACTGATAATTTCAAAAATCCAATTGCCTTATTATCCTAGATGATATATATATATATATATATATATATATTGTTGAATTACACTATTAGTCCTTATAGTTTAAGCGAAGTGTTATTTTAGTATCTATAGTTTCAATTTGAATCATTTGATCCCTAAACTTTCAAATTTGTTGCAACGTAGTCCCTTGTTACTTACCGTTAGAATTTGAAACAGAAAAAGACCATATATAAAACTAGAGGGACCAAATTGAAATTCAAAACAAACTACAATGACCACTGGTATAATATACCAAATTGGAATTCAAATAGACTATAGAGACCATCGGTGTAATGAATATATTACACCGGTGGTCATTGTAATTTGTTTTGAATTCAATTTGGTCCCTCTAGTTTTGTATATAATTTTTTTCCATTCAAAATCTTAACAACACATGTTGGAGAGACCACATTGCAAAAAAAAAAAAATAAAAAAAAAAAAATTGTAGTGACTAAATTGTTCAAATTAAAACTACGAGAATCAAATAAAACTTCGATCAAACTAGAGGAACCGGTGGTGTAATTTACCCATTTTCTTTTATTATATTATACAAAGATTTTTCTAGATCATTTTTCCGATATAAATAGCATAACTACATAAATGAATAGAAATAAACATGAAAAGCAACAAGGTTAACACTTACAGTATTTTCTCTCAAAACATTCAAGGAATCCTTGTGATTCCAAAGTCTACTACGTTTTCCTGGCTCCTTAGGTGATTCTTGGCGAACAATTTCTCTTCCCATTTCTTGAACCAATTGATGCATCACCAACTTTTTTCTTTCATCAATTGTTAATAGAGATCTATCAATGAGATTTTGAATCCCAACCATTGTGTAAAAATCACATCCATCTAGAATTGTAACTACCCAATCTTCATCCATCCCAACAAAGAAACAAGCAACATGGAGGAATAAATCTTTATCGTGGTCATCTTGTAAAGAGTCATAGCTTATTTTGAGTTTTCCAAGGATTTCATGATCAGGAAATGCTTTCAATTTTTCCAATTGACTTTTCCAGATATTTAAACTTTTTCCAGACAGAGAAGAACCCAAAATTTTTATAGCTAATGGAAGCCCCCACAATAGTGTACCACCCTCTTTGAGTCCTCTATGAAACCATCAATGGGACAATTTTTCCCAAAGGCATGCCAACTAAAGAGCTCTAAGGATTCATCATTATCCAATTTTTCAACCTTGTGCACCCGACAAACTTCATGAGCCTTGAGCAATTGCTCACGCCTGGTGGTTATGATGATTTTACTACCTTGAGAAAGCCAGTCTCTCATTCCAAGTATTGCATCCAATTGATCTGCTGTATCCACATCATCAAGGACTACAAGAACTTTTTTGCAACATAATGCATTTTTAATCTTTACAACTCCTTCATCAACACTGTACAATTTTTCCTTTCTTCCCTTTAACATATCTGAAAGAAGTTGTCGTTGTAATCGAAGTAAACCATCTTGTTGTTTTAAAATTTCTCTTACATTTGCAAGAAAACTGCTACCTTCGAATCTTGAGAAGTTCAAATTATATAGTACTTTGGCGATGGTTGTCTTCCCTATTCCACCCATCCCACAAATTGCGACTATACCAACATCACTAGACTCATCTTGTAACCAAAGCCCAATGTTTTTGGCTCGAGAATATATTCCAATCAGGTGGGGGGCAATACCCAAGGTTGTGCGACTTAGTTTGTCTCCAACCACTTTCACAATTTTCTGGATAAACTTTGACTCAAGTCTAATTATCAGATTAAGATGGAAAATAAAGAACAATAAGAATGCCATCAATTGAATTTAATTGCTAATTCTCATGCAATACTGAACCAAAAGACCATGTTATTGTCTTTGTTGAAACAATTCGAAGAGTCTTAGATGAAAAGAAAGGGTTTTCACTATCATGGTTTTGAAACAATACTCTTTTATCTAATATAAACTGTTCTGTTTTTCAATTTTTGATTAGTAAGCCAAGTTGTTGAAACTTTTAAACAATGGGCCAAATTTCAATAAAATGTCTATGAAAAGAAATGAATAGCTACTTGTGATCTTTTCATATAACTTGAAAAGAAAGAGCATCTTAAAAAAATCATGAGTTAATAAATTCAACTTGTTTTTTTTGGAAACTGACTTGTAGGATGCTTTTGTGTTTGAAGGTTATCTTACAAAAACTAAACTATGTAAATCTGTCATAATTAACAAAACAATTCATTTCAAAATTTGAACAGATAATTCTTTATTCAAAAGGCCCTAGTATGAAATACTTTAATCTACGAAATCCAAAAAATGGTGATATAAGTAATGCTTAGCTAAGAAAAGGACTTGGGAGGAAATTACCCGTCAGTTTGATTTTGTAAGTTCATCCCTGCCAAATCTGCAGCTTCTCTAAGTGCTGCCTTCCATTCTTTCACTTTGCCAATCCATTCAACTTTTCTTTCACTCGCTTCTGCGCGAAATCTCTCTTCATGCCTTGTAAGTGCTTCTTTGAAACTTTTCTTTTGCTTCCTCACATGAGATGGATCCACATGATAGAAAACAGGTAGAACTACATGTCCAACAGTCCTCCTGCGTTCGAGGATCATGACAAGTTCATTGAGACACCAACTTGAAGATGCATAGTCCTCCGAGAAGACAACTATTGAAATCTTCGACTCTTGAATTGCTTTGTTCAATTCGAACTTAATATTCTCCCCTCTTTCAATTCCATCATCATCTCTGAAAGTGCGAAATCCTGCGTGCCCTAAAGCTGTATAGAGGTGGTCAGTGAAAGTCTTGCGAGTATCTTCACCTCTAAAGCTCAAAAACACATCATAACTACAATGAGAATTGAGGGAGGAGGTTTCTTGGGATCTGACAATTGCCATTGGATTAAAGCTCAAAGAAAGACCAATTAAGGACAGAAGAGCCAAGATATGAATTATATATCTGTTTAGGCAGCATGGATATTTATAGATGTCACTATATTTATAGATGAGGATATTTATAGATGTCACTATATTTATAGATGTCACTACATGGTCTTTCCTGGAAGCTTGTATGTGTCTTGATAAGAATTCTTGAGTTTATGTTCTGCCAAGTCTTCCCCAAATTATTTTTTGTGGGACCTTTTGTTGTCCTTACAATTATTTAAAAATTCTTATCCTTCGGAAAATCATGAACCAATCTACCCACCTTCATTTGTTTAATTTAAACTAAAATGCCCTAAACCAATTCAATCATTGCTCTGTTATTTAAAGACAAATATTGCTATATGTCACCCATTTTCTCTTGTCGTTTGGAATCCCTGTTTAAGTGGATATTCTTAATTGATTCCTGTTCATAAATAATTATTCATGAAACTAAATAATGTTTTTTCATTTCTTAATGATAAATGGTGGTAAAAAAATAATATACAATAGAGAAGGATTTGAATTCTTTGTGGTGTTTATTTTTGTCTCATTGTGAGGGTTGTTTGTAATTGTTTATTTATTCTCAAGTTTGGGCTAGGTAGTTGGAGTTTTTTTTTTTTTTTAATATTCTAAAAAAAACAATTTAGAGAAGTGACCCACTTTTCAAATTATTCGGGAAACTAACCTACTTTTTGAAATTGTATTTTGAAAATGTGATTTCAATTAAAAATGCAATATATCTTAGTGAAGTCTATGTCATCATAAATTGCATTTTCAATATGCGCTTTCAAGGTAAAATTGCATGTTGAAAATGCAATTTGTATTTAAAATTACATTTTCAAAATGCGATTTTAAAAAGCACGCTAGGTTTCCAAATGGTTTGAAAATGAGTCAGTTCTCTAAATTGTTTTTTTTTTTTAGAATATTAAAAAAAAAAAACTCTAGGTAGTTGGGCTTGGTGACTGTGTTGACTTTTTAATTATTATTAAATTAGTAGTTAACTTAATGTAATACTTCTCATACTTGTAAATAGTTATTGTTTATTGAAACTACCAATTACGTAGCCACTGATCTATACAAATGGTTGGCGTTAATCGATCTTCTAAGAGGCCGCTTGGAACTTAGGTTTTTAATATTTTTTTTACTTTTAATTTTTTTATGAGATAAAAAAAATTAATATATTTGGAATAATTTTTTTTAATTAAATTGATAGTTGTGAAAAAATTGATTGATTAATTTGTATGATTTGACATTTTCCTAATAGAGTTGAATTTGAAATTTGAAATTTTTTTTTATGACTTTTTAAGTTTTTTTAAACCAAAAAATCTCTTACCAAACGGAGTTAAGTGTGGTGTGTCTTAATAAGATGCGTCATTATTCACGCATAAGCATTAGCGTATAAGGCATGTTTGAAAATTTGATTCTGTTTGCATGTTTGAAAATTTGGATTCTTTTTTTGATTTTTAAATTTGATTTTTATTTTTTTTAGTAATTTTTTTTTTAGTTTTAAATGTACTTAATTTAGATATTTAATTTTTTTTTAAATTACTAAAATATAAAAAAAAAATTTATTAAAAACAAATAAGATAAAATAAAATAAAATAAAACAAAAAATATATGTGATTTTTGCATTCTTTTGCACCAAATGTATGTGAATGGGACTGTGGATAGCGAGAGTGCCAGTAATGCGAATGGGACCGTGGATTGGAGAGAGTGAGTGCAAGTGGGGGTAGAGTGAGACAGGCATGGGTGGACGGAGGCGGTGAGAAAGTGAGACCTTTAAAAAAAAAAATTTTAACGCTATATTTTGTTGGGGAATTTGGAGAGTGCTTTGAAAAAGAAAAGGGAAAAGACGTGTAAAATTAAGTGAAATGTAGATATATTTTATTCATATTTCACCTATTTTTTCTATTTTCCTTTCCAAATCATCCAACCAAACACAATATAAATGTAAATTGTTTTTATTGGGATTCATTTACTCATATGAGATATTTGGATACGAACAATGCTATATGTATTTAAAATTTTACTAACAATTTTATTAAAAGTATCTATGTCCACATATCATTGGACGTAAAAATATTATTGTTATTATCACAATCAATCACATTTAACCATTTATATTTTGGTAAAATTTTTATTAAAACTGTTAGTATGTGGATACACCATGGTCCATGGCATGGTAAGGCCAACAAAAACATAGGGAAAATATATGCAGTGTTTGATAATATGATTTATTATTTAAAATTGAATGTATTAAGTAATAATCAATTAAGTTCGTTTGGCAATCACAATTGATATCACTTAAAAATTTAAGTATCTCTTAAAATATCGGCTAAAACTTAATTTTTTTTAAAATCATTTAAAATTTATTTAATTTTAACTGAATTTATAAATATTAAATATAAGTATGATATATATTATTATAAATTCACCACCACTATCACCATCACTACGCTACTATTATCACCATCACCACCATGCCACCGTCACTGCCACTAGTACCACCGCTACCACTACCACCAACACAACCACCACCACTACTATTATTGCTACCATTGGTCCACCACCATGCCACCGGCACCACAACCATCACCATCATGGCAACACTACCACTATTATCGCTACCACCACCACCACCACCACCACCAACATGATTTGAAACAATTTTCATTAGTAAATTAGAGGCTATCGACAACATCAGAATTGAAGGTTTTGAATCTATGTAGAAAAAATTAAATGAGATTTTTTTTCTATATTTTTATATTATGATTTTTTCTACAGATGTTATTTTGTCAAACATAATACACACTCTATTTTAAGGACAATCTCCATTGGATTAAAGCTACAAAGAATTAAGGACAGAAGAATGGCTATGGGGAGGGATGAATGCTACCTGTCAAGGCATCATAGATATTTCATAGGAGATGTAACTATATCTAACCATATATGTAAAAGGAAGGACAGAGTAAAAAATAAAATAAAACAAAATAAAATTAAAAAGAAAAGAAAAAGAAGTGAGGAAATGCTACCATAATTTACCTGTTGATTTATGATTTATCCTGGAAGCTTCAACACTTGTTGTAGATAAAATTATATTTTGCAACAAATGTGAATGAGACTCCATGGGTAGACATTTGGACATGGTAGAAGCTGCTAGGAAGTTGGGGTAATTAATAAAATAAAATAAATAAATGAAAGGGAGTAGAAAAGTGAGGGAAAAGTCGTGGGATGGGCATGGGGACGAAGATGCCGGGAAAGTGGACTTTTTTATTTTTATTTTTATTTTTTACTAAATTTATAATATTTTATGTACTTCTAAAATTTAAGTGGGTCATTAATATATACTTTTTTTAGTGTGTATTATATATAAATTATGATAATTTGTGGTATTGATATCACAAATGTCATAAGTAATTCGCTTTAAAATACAATTAAAAAAAATATAATGAATCATAACTAAACATTATTTGAGGCATAACAAATTTTTTTTAGTCATAATTAAAATAATAATCACAATAGATTATAATCAAAATCACAATAAGTCATAACCAATATCAAAAATTAACATCACTTAACCTATAACGAAAGATGTGTTTTATAATAACCAAAATAATAATCACAATAGGTCATAATTAAATTATAATAGTTGTTGTATAAAGTCATAATAAACACTATAATTCGTCATAACAAAAAATACAAAAATAAATTATAATCTAACATATGGTACGTCACTTTTTTTAATGTGCATGTATTATATTTTATCCAAAAGAAAAAAAAAAGAAAAAAAAGGGTGCACGTATTATAGAATTTTTAAAAAGATGTATGTAGTACAAAAGTTTTCAACTTAAAGTCATTTTGAATTTATTTATTTTGTAAAATCAGTTTTAAAAATATAATTTTAAATTTAAAGTCATATTTTTTACTTCAGTTACTTTAGAAAAATTTTTAAAGAATGAGAGGGATAAGATGTTGATTTAAGATTTATGAGAAAGTAAGAATTTTTATTTTTATTTTTATTTTTTGCCAAATTCGCAATATATTTTAGGCATTTTTAAAAAGGTAAATTATTAATAGGTCATAATAGTTGGATTTAATTCCTATTAAGTCTTATTGAAAGTTAGCCATAGTAAAATCGTTGCTAAAAATAATTTTGTGACGATTTTTTGTATGTCGTTAAAAATTAACAATTACTGATTTTTTTTGTTACGATTTTTATAAATTGTCGCTAAAACTTACAATTAATGACGTTTTTCTATGACGAATTTTTTAAACTTTCATTGAAAACTGAAAATTAGTGACTTTTTTGTTACAAATTTTTTAAACTATCGCTAAAATTTATAATTAGTGACTTTTTTATGATAAAATTTTCAAACTGTCACTGAAAATTAACAATTAGTGATATTTTTTAATAATATTTAATGAAAACTATTATTAATTATTACAAAATTTATTGAAAAAAAAAATCTAACTAATAAAATTTACCCATAAATCCCCAATCAAAAGATTCAACAAAATCAGGTTGTCGTGGAATCATGACATTAAAGAAAATGAAATAAGTACAAGTGCGGTTAAAAGGGAGAAAAAATGTTTGGGAACACTAAAAAGGGAGCATTAAGGGGAGCATTAATGATGTGACAGTGAGTCCCGCCCACTTTCTAGGCCTTGTTTTCTTTTTTTTTTTCTTTTTTTTTTTTACCATTTTCAATACATTAATGTTACTAATAATATATTTTTTAATGGTCTAAATTATTATTGTAAAAGGGGTACGCATACATGATGGTGCGGAGAAAGTGGGAAAGCACAAGCAGTGAACAAAAGCAGGTTGGTGTGGAATCATGACTTTAAAGAAAATGAAATAAGTACAAGTGGGGTTAAAATGGGTAAATGGTGCGGAGAAAGTGGGAAAGCACAAGCACAAAAGGTGGGTTCATACGTCTTGTTTAACATGCGAGTGTTTTAATTAAAAAATTATTAAAAAATTAAAAATTTATAATCTATATTAAAAAATTAAAGATTTTATTTTCTCTTTATCTTTTTACAAATCTTTTCATAAAAAATTTAAAAGTCATTTTAAACGTATTAATTTTTTTACTTCATATTTTAACTAAAAAGTTAAAAAATTTCTAAAATAATCTATTTCCAAACGAGATCTCACTTCCCCCTTCCCCAAGAAAATAATAATAATAATAATAAAAAAATAAAAAGATAAAAAGGAAAGTTAAGTCTATAGGTCCATTTTATAGATTTGTATCGACATAGATCTACACACTTATTGTTTAAGTCCATAAGGACAATCTTGTAATGCCTCCAAAATAACTCAATAAATACAACTCATAAGCGGAAAGATAATAGAAATAATATGCTTTCATTCATCAAAGTTCGTATACAAAAGATAGCACATGCAATATACATTCACAAACTGTTCATCTTGAATTTACAGCATGTGATACAATGATATGAGAATTAAAAACTAAACAGGTAATCATATGCTTTATAGACTTACATCTTTCCAAGTTATTGCTCGGTTACAACAAAATGAGTCTAGCTCAATACAGTAAAAGCCCTTAGTTATACAAAAGAACACATAAAATAAAGAAGCGTTTGCTCCCAAGTGGCCCTCCAAACTATTGCCTTGGCGGAGGCATATCACCAACACCTGAAAATGGTTTTTCCCAAATAGGGTAAGCCAAAGCCCAGCAGGGATAATCTAACACAATATATGAGATTTAACAAAGATATAAGTACAATGTGCATATGCAATACCTGTGACAAAACATTCACATTTTATATAATCATAAAGTACCAAATTCATATCTTATTCCATTTTCCTCTAATTCATTTCAATTCATGAGTCAGTTTCATTATCTTTCAATAACCCAACTGAGACTACAACTCAGTGGTTATCTAATCAACTCAATTACCACAGAAATACTTCAATCTGCCATTTTACGAAAATTTCATCTGCGGGATTGGCACCCATGTATACGCGCGGTTTTGGGATTTTCACCCATCCAACTTAGTTTCAATGGAGCCTATCCCCTATCTCCTCCCAAACAATAGAGTACATCCTCTTTCTCCTCCCAAACATCATACATATACAATGTATTTAAAACAATAGATTAGTTTTAATTCACATAATCCTCATGCACCTTCTACAACAAACATAGCTATCCTCCACTGATAGTCCAATACGGTTATTTCTAAACAGATATTCAATCTCAATAAAGATAATTTATTCAAAATTCCCAACGGCATGAGGTAATACATATCCAACTCCACCATCTATTTCAATATTCGTCCAATTTAATATTTACAACACCCATTTCTTTTATTTATACAAAATAAATATTTGAATCATTTTAGGGCAAACTCCCTTCTTCCAAATATCAACCCAAAGGCCAAAATCAACTATTTTGTAACCATACAACCTTATAATTAACCTCATAACCATTCCCACAACATACAGTTAGAAACCCATCTTTTGATTTTACAACCCAAACCCAAACCCTAGGTTTGTCCATGATACATCCAAAGCCCACCGTTGTTACACAATCATCAAATAACTAAGTTATAAACTATATGAAAGTGTAGAAAATCCCTACCTCAAAAAGAGAAGACGAGCAAAGCAAGGTTGAAACTTCAAAGACACCGAAACCCACATTTGTTCGGATCAAAATG
Source organism: Camellia japonica (assembly GCA_030407325.1). Classification (NCBI taxonomy): domain Eukaryota; kingdom Viridiplantae; phylum Streptophyta; class Magnoliopsida; order Ericales; family Theaceae; genus Camellia; species Camellia japonica. The sequence goes on along the minus strand of JAPPVO010000019.1, from coordinate 162,924,841 downwards.
AAGATCTTGAGACGCTCTACCTTTTTCTCAAAGGTACTGGAGTGAAGAACCCAATGGATCTAGATGAAATAGTAGAGAGAAGATGAGTTTAGAAAGAGAAACTCAAGATCTAGGATTTTGGAGAGTTTTAGAGAGAGAGAGAGAGATATGAAAAAATGATGTAAAAAGTTATTTTCGTGATCTGATATACGCACAGTCCGCTCGAGCGCAAGAAGTGACGCTCAAGCGTTAGACATAATAAGTTGTTCCGCTCGAACGCAAGGAGTGCCGCTTGTGACGCCCCAAATTTTTGGAACATCAAGGGAAATTAAATAGACAAAATGACTTAATAAATCAAAAGGTTGACATCTTAATTGGACATTCCAACTCTCGTACATAACCAAAGGTTCAATCAATAATAAATAAAAACTTAAAATTTTCCAAATACAACATCAAATGAAATTATAAAGTCCTTAATAGCTATTATATAAAATAATAAAATTTATTCGGCTCTAATCAGGGTTTCAAGTTAGCCAAAGCTCTACGTTAGCGTCAACTCCATTTCAGCTTCAATTATTTCCTCGCCAAATCCTGGCATGCCAGGGCAACAAAAATATATGCTATGAGTTTTGTAACACAGTAAGAAAACATAATCAACCTACCATTCTTTTTAAGAGAAAAATAATGAGATTATAAACATAAGATAATAATATAATTGTAAACATAAATTACAACCATTAAAATAATTTGAATAATTCTAATAAATTAGGTGACACTTGAAATCTCACCAAAGAGATTTAACTTACCAATCACTAAGCATGGCAACGGTTAATTTGAAATCCCCCCTGGTCAAATATTCAAGTGTTACCAATCATAACTACCAAGGATGCTCACGTCTAAAGTTATACACCCAAGTAATGGCATCCATGGTCTGCCCCAAGGAAACGGACTGCTAGGGGTACGTAACCTTCCTGTGTGCCACCTACACATCCACTCTTATTCCAATATCGAATACCGAAAAAGGTTCAAATAAGTCATGTGCCATCTTAGGGTTTCGCGACACAATTTAAGTGAGAATTCTCAAAACCGGGACTCACCCTGAACAACCGGTATTAACCGTCAACCCTTAATTTCGTACACTCTTTAAAACTAAGACTCACCCTGAACAACTGATATTAACCGTCAATTGTTAACTTTGTATATGCCGTTAATCATTTCAGTTAGTTTTGATATTAATCACAAATAATTTCAATTTTTAATCACAAATAACGTTATACCAACTCATTAAAATTCCCAACAGAAAATATTACGCATGTCACACAATAATAAATAATTGTACAAAATTTAAATAAACAATTTATTTAAACCATGGTATGAAATAATAATTTAGATACAAAGAAAATAAACCATAACCACACACATGCTTGGATTTTTAATTTACAAGATTAGACTACCACAATATTAAACAAACCACAATACATCCATACATGGATTACTAATTTAGAATATTTAATGAATTAGACTAACACAATAATTAATTTTTTTATCCAAATAATTAATTGAAGTAATGATCTTAAACCTGCCCAGAAATTTTCAGGATATACCTTAAGTAATAAAAATTATAAATAAATTATTTATACAATTTTGAAATTTGTAAAAATATACAGAATATTCAATAACATGTTTAGGTCATTTTTCAGAAAGAATTTCCAAAAAATAAGTTACAAATAATTCTGTAAAATTCCCAAAAATTTTATGACACAGATTTATCATATTTTCTTAAATTAATTCCATAATTAAATTTATAAATCAAATCCATAAAGTAAAAATTTATTATGAAAATAGACTTCTCAAATTTCATCTTTTAAAATTACCAGATTTGGCTTAATATAGAATTTTTAATAAATTTTCAAACATATAGTAAAACCTGTCTTACAGTTTCAGATTTAATTAAAAATTTGTATAAATTCGTACAAAGCTCAATAATTGTTGCAAAAATTCGTGGATAAACTAGACATCATTCCCAACAACTTTGTAGAGAAATCATCTTCAAATTTTGAGTATAAAATTGTCTAAAAATTCATACAAATTTGTTGGCATATTTAAGGGCCAAATAAAATCTTCAATAATCTTTTTAATGGCATAAACTACACATGCAAATCCAAATTCCACAATATTATCATGAATTTAAGACTACCAATATCTTCAAATATTTGATATACAAATAATAAATTTACATACAACTATAAATAAAATTCTATTTACAAGTTTAGTCATTTTATCATATAAATATAATCTGAAAATTTCAACATTTAAAAAAAATGAGAGGGTTGAGAGTGTTTTCTTACTTAATAATAGGATGATGAAATGGTAGAAAATTTTAGCTTCCTTAATCTCTCACTCTTCTTCTTCTCCTACTGCTTTGTTGCTCACAGAATTTTCTTTTCCCTCATTTCCTCATTGAATGCAAGCATGCATATATATACACAATGCATTGTTGAGGCTTTCCCCCTTTTCTCTCTCTCTCTCTTCTAGTCATTTTGTGGAATCTAATCAAATTTTGCAAGTCCAAGGCACATAATTGGGTCTCATCTCCTATATTGCATGCAAGCAAACAAGTGGCAATGTCGCCACCAAAAAAAATCTGACAAAGTTTTTTTTTTTTTTTGTATATTTATGTATTTGTATGGGTTTTTTAAAATTGATACACTAAGATTTTTAACTAAGGTATTTGGTAAGAATAATTATTATGTTGAATCCTTATTAAAATAATTTATAAACAATAAATATTGAACATCTACAAAATTATTATTCTTAATAATGTCTTTGATTGAATTTGGTTAATTTAAAACAAACTTTTACACTAATATATATTTCAAATAAAGTCTGGATAAAGTTAATTAATTAATTTATTTATTTTTAGAATAATTAAATGCGGGTTTTCACACCGCTCGAGCGCCAAGACACAATGAAAGAGAAGCTCACCGCTCGAGCGCAAGAAGTGATGCTCGAATGTAGAAAAAACACATCCAGTAGTTTTGTAGACAATAGACCAACACTCAAGCGTAATAAAGGCCACTTGAGCGCCCACTCGCTCGAGTGTAGGAAACGCCGCTTGAGCGTAGAAAACACTCTCCCAGTAGTTTTGCAAACTTGCAAAGTACTAAGAGTTCGCAAAGCCCGCTCGAGCGCAAGAAGTGCCGCTCAAGCGGAGGAGCAAAATTTTGGGCAACAAGAGTTTAGAAAAACAAGCAACCAACCTGCTTCAAACACAATCGCAACAACTCAATAACCAAAATAGAGGGAAGACAAGGGAAACAAGATATGAATAACCATTTAAAACCATAAATACTTGAGTCGGGAATACAACAAGTAACGGGTCAAAACCGGAATCGCTATAATCCCATGTCGATAAGGACAGTCACGCGCCTTTTTATTTGTATGGATCTACGCCTCTATCTGTTCAAATGACCTTTTTTCAAACCCATCTCTCTCTCTCTCTCTCTCTCTCTCTCTCTCTCTCTCCTCCATTTTCCTCTTACTTACCTTGCATTCTCCAGATCTACTTTCATTATCCTCTTCTTCTTTATTTTTTGACCTACAATGTTGTGTAGTTCCCTTCAGATCTTTTTCTTTCGTTCTTATGAAGGTAAGTGCTATCATCATTTTGTTAATCAGCCAATAGTCGATTAAATCGATAAGAAAATTAGAAGAGATGCAGCAAATGAAAGTGGATTCTGTGAACGACTATAACGCCCCAAAAAAATAAATTTCCAATAAACACGTCAATCCCAAATCTCCAACATTTGCATGCATAGTCATAAGAGATTTGCAAAAGTTTCACATGTAGATATATATTCAACGACCTTAGTATATGAATCTATAGCATGTGAAATAACCAGTCAAAAGTAAATAATTGCCCTCAAGGGGCTACAAAGTCCAAGGCTTATGCCCGATTACACAAAATGGTTGCTAGAACCCACACAAATATAGCCCTTGGCTTGCAAAAATATAATCACAACTAAACAAGAGCCTTGTGCTCTCAACATGCACTTCATGCCCTTAGTTTGGCAGAATCACCATATCTTTTCCTACACAAAATCCCATAGGGTGAGCATAAAGCCTAGTAGGAAATTCTTAACAATGTATATACATTTTATACAATTCTCATGGGATGAAATGCATATACCATGCTATGCTTTTCAAACAAAAGTCGCATCCTCCTCTTTTTGAAAATCATCATGCACAATGAAATCTTGAAAATTCAACAATTCAATAATTTTAAATTAAGTTCAAGGGGCGGTAAATACGACTCAGGTAATTCTTAGGTTGGTGTCTGCAAGTAGGCATAACGAGCACTACCAAATCTCCATTTTACCGGTAGCTAACCGGAAGGCACGTGGTACCTCATTCACGCGTGTTTTCGGTCTTTCACCCTAGACACTGAGGCCAACTTAATCAATTCCATCTACACCCCCTATCCGGACTTACCAACGTATTTGCTCCAAAAACAAATCAATGAGATATTGTTTCACAAATATTTCCTTTCTCAATGCAAAAGTTTTCAAATCCTAATTCAAAATTCATAACAACCAAATGAATTGAAATGCCAATGCAACATATATCAATGCTCTATAATATTCTTCCACTTTCAATTCTTCCTCACAATTTTTCCATTGTGATTACAATTCCCATTTTTCTTTCCAATGCAACTTCACAAGATAAACATATATTCATTTATATCTATTGAAACGTAGCAATATTTCCACATTTCATGCATTCTCAACAATTTAATCATTTCATGACCATATCCACATTTTGAACAATAAACTTCAAAACCAACTATTTCTGATATTCCATGGAATTTCTCATTTATGTACAACATATGAAATTTTCAACCATTCATTCATTTTAACACTTTAACGAGTAAAAACTCCTAAATTTTCAACATCTCTCCAAAAATCCCAAATTTCTAGGTTTTCATCAAAAACTAGACATTTTTTTTCTCATTTTGAAAGAATCTCTCCAACACAACCTCCATTCTTACAATGTAGTTCAAACTCTCAAGAACTTTTTTGAAAACAAAGTGTGACACCACTATTAAACTCAACAACACTCTTGAAAGCCAAAATCAAATTCCAACATCACAAGAAAGAATTCCATAATCAACATGGCTTTGCAAAAATATATATATATATATATAACTCTAAGAAATCCCTACCTCAAGTTTTACAGAAGAAAAGAGGAGAAACCCCCAAATTTGACGGTGTTGAAATCCAATCTCCACCGCACAAAATGAAGCCCTTGATTAGCTCTCCAAAATTAATGAAGGATGTTGGGTCAAAACTCTAATGGATTGGAAGAAATCAACAGTTTATGGTGTTTGGTGGAGGTTTTTAGAGAGAAGGGAGAGGAAAAGATATTTTTGAAGAGAAAGATGTGTAAAAAGTGAGATACACTCATCCCAAGAAGAAAGAAAAAGGCAGATTTTTGGACTCAGTGTTCTTCCACACCTGCGGCACCTGTTCATCCCCCCACACCTGAACTCCGCTCATGCAATAAAAGTAGTAATGCACCATCGACACTTCCTCCTCACCGTACGTGCGGCCTCACCTCCCACACATACGGCCCCTTTTCCGCACGTGGGTCCCAAGCCCCTGCACGTGCGGTTCTACCTCCTAGCCAGAAATATCACCAACTTGACCCGTGACACCCCGGATCCAACTTCGCACCTTCTGAAACAAGCGAAACTCGACTTTGTAATAAAAATTAAGGACGAGAATTTTGAAAAAAAAAGTTTCCAAAGACGGTAAACCCAAACGGTTGACAAGGTCTCAAGTTAAACCCGACACTCTAACATGAGTAATCCCAACACAAATCAAAGAAGAACGAGATGGGTTATATACTCGGTCATCACAACGACGGCATGAAATCATTGACGTGAGACGAGTTGAAGGTAGAGCTCTTATTGTTGTTGTCGTCATCATCGAAAAACACCTTCTTCTTCTTCTTCTCTCTGAAATCCCTAAAGCTAAAGACGAAGCAGTAGGCTCTCTTAATTCAAGTGAGCACCCTCGTCCTTGTCTACGTCCTGGCCTTTATGACTCGACTATTTAGCATCCTCTGCTAAGACAGGACATCCACGAGTTCGATGGCCTTCATGGTTCATCTATTTAGCATCCTCTGCTAAGAGAGGATGATCCATGAGCTCAATCCCTACTTTAATTATAGGACCACTTTATTCCTAACCTAGAAGGTTTTTTACAAGTTGTGGAACTAGTTTGACTCCGAGAGGTGGTACCCTTTGGGTCGCATCATCAGCAACACTCTCTACTCTGGTCTTACAGTCACTATAGCTCTTGTCTACTAGTTTGTTCACTTCCTCTACTTTGCCATCCATATCCGCGAAGTCTGTATCTTGATTGTCATTTTTTTCACTTCCAACACCACTCTCTCACTCCAACTTCCATGCTAGAGAGGGAGATATCTAAAGTTGTATGTAATGTGAGAAAGAGAGGGAGAAAGAAAGAGAGAGAGAGAGAGAGAGAGAGACGTAGAGCAAAAATCCAGAGCTCTCAAAACCCTAAGTTTGTTGAGATTGAAGAAGAATGAGAAGAGTAATGAACAGACGAAACAATAATATGAAGAAAGAGAAAGAGATAGTGAAAAATTTGAACAGATTGTGGCTTTGTGGGGAGAGTTGGATTTTGAACAGATAAAAAAAGATTTTGACAGATGGGACTCTCTCTCTCTCTCTCTTTATATATATATATATATATATGTAGGCGCCGTGCCATTTTCACGTCTAAGGGCTGTTCCCACACAAGTGTTGTGCAAACTTGCTTAAATAAATAAAGAGTCGCCACTTAATTTTTAAAGGGGAATTAAGAAACCTTTAATAATGAAAACTAAGTTAAGGACTGATCCGTCATAACTAGAAAATTTTAGGTTCGAGAGCTTGGGTATAAAAGGAGAAGGTCATTGAATGAGAGCATCATCTTTTTGCCCAATTCAAAAATTGACCTCTACTAACTTTCATTTTAAGCCTAAAAACCCTTAATGAATCCTAAAACTATGTGATTTGAAAAATGAGTATCATTTAACTTAGATTTTATGAATAAAATCATCTCCTTTCAAAAAATAAAGGTTTTACTACCAAAAATAGATTTTTCAGGGATATGATCATACTCATGAACTAAGTCAAACAATAATCATAAAAACACACAGTCTTATCAGGTTTTAGCCAATGATCTGTTTGGAGATTTTCAAAAGTTAAGCTTTAGTTTTTGAAGTGACCCAATAACATGATTTGATACAATTTTCATTAGGCTATTGACAACATCAGAATTGAAGGTTTTGGGCCTATGTAGAAAAAAATCAATGAGATTTTTTTTTTTCTATATTTTTGCGTTATGATTTTTTCCGCAAATGTTATTTTGTCAAATATAATACACACTCTATTTTAAGGACAATCTCCATTGGATTAAAGCTACACAAAGAATTAAGGACAGAAGAATGGCTATGGGGTGGGATGAATGCCATTACTATCTGTCAAGGCATCATAGATATTTTATAGGAGATGTAACTATATCTAACCATATATGTAAAAGAAAGGACTGAGTAAAAAATAAAATTAAATTAAATTAAAATAAAAGGTGAGGAAATGCTACCATAATTTACCTGTTGATTTATGATTTATCCTGGAAGCTTCAACACTTGTTTGTACATAAAATTATCTTTAGCAACAGATGTGAATGAGACTCCATGGGTAGACATTTGGACATGGTAGAAGCTGCTAGGAAGTTGGGGTAATTAAAAATAGGAAAATGATTTGGAGCCCTAAAAAGAGGCCCCCTAATCCCCCTAATTTCCTGTTTTGGCAACTGTTTTTTTTTTTTTTCTTACTTGATATGGAAATTAGGGGGATTAGGGGGCTCTTTTTAGGGGGATGCAGCAAGGTTGTTAAAAATAAATGAATAATAAATGAAAGGGAGTAGAATAGTGAGGGAAAAGTCGTGGGATGGGCATGCGGACGAAGATGCTGGGAAAGTGGACTTTTTAATTTTTATTTATATTTTTTTACTAAATTCACAATATTCTATTTATTTCTAAAATTTAATTGGGCCATTTTACAATATACACTTTTTTAGGTGTGAACTATATGCAAATTATGATAATTTGTCATATTGATATCACAAATGTCATAAATAAATCACTTTGAAACACAATTAATAAAAAATACAATGAATCATAACTAAACATTACCTGAGACTTAACAAAAAAATTTCAATCATAATTAAAATAATAATAACAATAAATCATAGTCAAAATTATAATGAGTTATAAATCATAACTTAACACCACTGAATGTATAATTAAAGACAAGTTCAATCATAACAAAAATAATAATCACAATAGGTCATAACTAAATTATAATAATTATTGTATAAAGTCATAACAAACACCATAATTCATCATGACAAAAAATACAATTCGACATATGGTACGTCGCTTTTTTAATGTGCACGTATTACATTTTATCAAAAAAAAAAAAAAAAACAGAAAACAAAAAGGCGCACGTGTATGTATTACAAAAATTTTCAACTTAAAGTCATTTTTAATTTATTTTTTTTATATATATGTTATTTTGTAAAATCATAATTTCTAAAATACAATTTTAAATTTAAAGTCATATTTTTTACTTCAATTACTTTAGGAAAATTTTTAAAGAAGGAGAGAAAGAAGATGTTGATTAAAGATTTATGAGAAAGTAAGAATTTTTAATTTTATTTTTTTTATCAAATTCACAATATATTTTAGGCATTTTTAAAATGATAAATTATCAATAGGTCATAATTGACATGGATAGGCCCACAAAGGCTACAGCCCACAGTGAACAACCCCAAGCCCACCATTTGGAGCCCATTGCATAACCCGGTTGGTAAAGTCCAGGACAGCTGGAGGCCAACTGGGCGTGAAGGGCCAATGACATTCGGACATATGGCAGGTGTAGAACAGGCCACATCAGCAGACAAAGATCTGCAAAGTTATTGCCACAACACATCACCATTAATGCAGCCCATCACAGCATTTATTACGACAACACCTCCCCGTCGGAACAGCACCCCCTTACTCTGAACAAGGTAAGCTACAGCACAGGCTTTCGGCGATGTGGGCACGTCGGAAAGGACAGTGAAATGATTACCAAAGGATATAAGCAAGCATCGAAGACAAGAAGAAGGTTAAGTTTTCTATCTATCTCTCTCTATATTCCCTACTTCCTCTACTAATTTGCTCGCCGGAGGGTTCACTGGGGGACTACTCCCGTTCCCCGTTGAACTTGCTTGCAGGTCGCTTGTTGGGCTCGACCATTTGGACCGGAGCTCGAAGAATTTGGATCAGTCCGACCCATCCACCGGGAACGAACTGTATTATCAGTTGGTGCTGTCTGTGGGAACTTGGTATATCCGTGCACCGGTTGTGTTCATTGTCGCCGGAGACCCAATCCCAGTAACCTTTTCCTCTCACCCATCAAAGTGTATGGTCACGACTAGATCCATGGCTTCTCACCATAATGCTGCCGATCATCAAACCGACCCTCCTAATCCAAACAACCCACCTCAGTACTTCATCGAGCTTACCAACAGCATTAACCGTATGGCCGAGCAAAATCAGGCCTTAATAAATGCTTTACTCCAAAGAAACCTCCACATCCCTCCTCCACCACCTCCAGATATTCTACCCAACCAAGAATGAGCCCCGGGCGATACTGTCCCGCAACCCTATCCACCCAACCCGGAAGGTTTGCAACCTCCTCCCCCACACATAAATCCACCACCTGTACCCCCACATCCATCGATCATAGCACCAGCCCCTGAAGGGGAAGCCAGCAGCGTCCAGCCCCTGTTTCCCTCCGGGGGTGACAACGTTCCCCTCTGGGACGCTGAACTCCGAGCCATGAAGCTCCAACTCCAAGGGGTCATGCAGAACATCCAGCATAAACCCTCTACCACCGCAAACTCACCATTTGTTGCTTCCATCCGAGATAAGCCTCTGCCCGCCAAGTTCAAAATGCCCACCATTGACTCTTTTGACGGAACGACGGACCCGGTTGACCATCTGGAGACCTACCGCACCCTCATGATCCTCCATGCTTTCCCTGACGAGATCATGTGCCGAGCTTTTCCCGTGACATTGAAGGGGTCGGCTCGACTGTGGTTCAGCCAGTTACCACCAGACTCTGTCTCCACCTTCCAACACCTCAGCGACTCTTTCCTTAGCCACTTTATTGGAGCCCAGCGCCAACGTCGCCCGGCAACGCAGCTCCTCAACATCCGGCAGACCGAGGAAGAGTCGCTACGCAGTTACGTTACCGCTTCAACACTGAGGCCCTGCAAGTAGCGGAAAACGATGATAAGGTCATCCTCACGGCCTTCATGGCCGGGTTACGGTCATCCGATTTCCTTTTCTCCCTCTCTAAAAACCCCCCGATCTCTATGGCAGCCCTACTCTCCAAAGCCCAAAAATACATGAATGCCGAAGATTCGCTAGCTGCTCGGTAGGATCCAATAACTAAAAACCCGACCCCCAGAGAGAAGAGAAAAGACCCAGAATCCAGAAACGCCCAGTATAATAGCCAAACACCCCACTATACAGACTGATCCCCTTGTGCAGACCGGTCGGCATCAGCCCGACCGCCCGGTCGGTTCGAGCGGTACACCCCCCTTAATTCTCCTATGGAACAAGTACTCAACCAGATCCAACGGGACTACCCTCTCAAATGGCCCCTACCCTCGCGGACCCCTTCCAATCGGAAAGATCAGTCCAAATATTGCCGTTTCCACCAGGACCATGGCCATAACACTGATGACTGTATCAACCTCAAGGATCAGGTCGAGGCCCTAATACGTCAGGGGCGTCTCAGCCGTTTCACGGACACCCGCCCGCAGCAGAGGCCAAGAACCGAGCCCCCCAGAAACAACTGCCGGCGCACCCCACCCAGGCAGCCAGCTCAACCTGATCAAGGCCATGATCGCTCTCCACAACAGCCTCGACCGCCAAGTAATCCCCCTCCACCAGTGGGAGAGATCAGAGTTATTTCAGGCGGCCTTGCTTGTGGCGGACCGTCCCGTTCAGCTCAGAGGGCAGAACTTAGAAAAATAAGGCAGGGCTCAGACAAAGCAGTGGCAACGGTGGGCCGACCCTCTAAACAGCCGAAACAGTCGACTGAACCTATCACCTTCACAGACGCCGACTGCACAAGCATCCGTTACCCACATGATGACCCCCTTGTCATCTCTGCCATCCTCTCCAACTACAAGGTAGACGAGTTCTCATCGACAACGGCAACTCTTCAGACATCATCTTCCTCAGTTGCTTCCGCCAGCTCAAAATTGGGGAAGAAAGTTTGTCTCCTCTCCAAACCCCCCTGGTCGGCTTCACTGGCGATCGTGTGACCTCCATCGGTTCCATCAATCTCCCTATCACGATCGGCGAATACCCAAGGCAGACCATGAAGTTGCTCACCTTCCTTGTGGTCGACTGCCCATTAGCCTACAACATCATCCTTGGCCGCACCGCCCTAAATGCCTTCCAAGCCGTTACATCCACCTATCATCTCGCCATCAAGTTTCCCACCGATCTCGGGGTCGGAACAGTCAAAGGAGAGCAGACCGTGGCCAGGGAGTGTTATATTGCCTCGCTCAAAGAAGTCAAGCTGAAGGAGGCAATGATTATCGAAGGGCTTGACGTCCGAGATGAGGACGAGTTGGTCAGAGGGGAACCTGTGGAGGAGCTCGTTGAGGTTCCCATCGACCCCGCCAACCCAACCAAAACTGCCAAGATCAACAGCCAACTATCCTCCCAAGCCAAGGCCGACCTCACCGCCCTCCTGACCGAGCACAAGGATGTATTTGCTTGGACTCACTCAGACATGCCAGGCATTGACCCCTCCTTCATAACTCACCGCCTCAGCATTGAACCTCATTTCCGACCTTACTGCCAAAAGCAGCGTATTTTCCATCCAGAGCGCAATACTCTTATAGCCGCAGAAGTTGACAAACTCCTTGAGGCTCAATTCATAAAAAACGTGGACTACCCTAAATGGTTGTCAAACGTGGTCCTAGTCCGCAAGAACAATGGCAAATGGCGACTCTGTGTCGATTACTCTGACCTGAACCGAGCCTGCCCCAAAGACAGCTATCCTCTTCCCCGCATAGATCTGCTGGTCGACGCCACGGCCGGTCATCAGATGCTCAGCTTCATGGATGCCTTCTCTGGATACAACCAAATCCTAATGCACCCGTCCGATCGGGAACACACATCCTTCATTACCGATCGAGGAATCTACCACTACTGTGTGATGCCATTCAGACTGAAGAACGCTGGGGCCACCTACCAACGATTGGTCAATGCTGTTTTCCATCAACAGATAGGTCAGAATATGGAAGTATATGTCGACGACATGCTGGTCAAGAGCAAAGTCTCCACTGATCATCTGACCGACCTACGAGAGACCTTCGCCACCCTTCGCAAGTATCAGATGAAGCTCAACCCAGAGAAGTGCGCCTTCGGCGTGGGATCTGGAAAGTTTTTAGGTTTTATGGTAAGCCAGCGCGGCATTGAAGCTAATCCCGAGAAGATCAAAGCCTTGGTTGAGATGCAGTCACCCAGAACGGTCAAAGAAGTTCAAAGACTCACCGGTCGAGTGGCGGCCCTCAACCGCTTCATTTCTCGCGCAACAGATAAGTGCCTACCATTCTTCAAAGTCCTTCGACAAACTTTTGAATGGACAACTGAATCCGAAGAGACTTTTCAGCAGTTGAAGCAGTGCATGGCCAATCCCCCCTCCTTTCACAGGCAGTTATGGGCGAGCCTCTCTTCCTCTATTTAGCAGTATCAAGCACCGCAGTCAGTGCAGCTCTTATCAGGAAAGACGGCTCAGTCCAACGGCCGGTCTACTACATCAGTCGAGCTCTCAGGGGCGCGGAGCAGAATTATCCATTGCTAGAAAAACTGTCCTTGGCCTTGGTCACCGCCTCCAGGCGGCTCCGTCCTTACTTCCAAGCCCATTCCATAGTGGTCCTCACCGACCAACCCCTGAAGAAGGTTATGCAACAACTAGAACTTTCTGGCCGACTTATGCAGTGGTCAGTAGAACTCAGCCAGTTCGACATCTCCTACCGCCCTCGAACAGCAATCAAGGGACAGGCCATAGCCGACTTCATCTTGGAATTCACCAACCCCCATAACCACTGCCTCCCCCCCACCAACCCCTGTCGAGCCAGAAGACCCCCATTCTTGGACTCTCAACGTCGACGGGTCATCCCGCAGGGAAGGTAGTGGGGCTGGCCTCATCCTCACCTCCCCGAGGGTGGCTACTTCAAATGTGCTCTCCGTTTCTTGTTTGATGCCAGCAACAATGAAGCCGAATATGAGGCATTGATAGCAGGACTCCGCCTTGCCAAGGACATTGGTGTCAGCCACATTCGGGTATTCAGCGACTCCCAGCTCATCGTAGGCCAGATTACGGGGAATTCGACGCCAAGGAGGACACAATGCGGGCTTACAGGGATATGCACTCCCCCTTGTTCGCCTCTTCAATACTTTCCACATCAAGCACATACCTCGGACGGAAAACTCCAAGGCAGATGAGATGGCTCAGTTGGCCTCTGCAGACCAGTCCGACCTCAGCCACGGAGTCCGCCTTGAATACCTAGTCCACCCGGCCATCTCACCCGACCTTCAAGAAGTGCAGTTCCTCCAAAATGAACCCATCCCTTGGGCATCCGACATCCTCCTATTCTTGACAACAGGAGAACTCCCAGATGACCAACAGCAGGCTACCAAGGTCAGGGCTCGGTCGTCCAACTACGTTCTGGTCAGTGGCATCTTGTACAAACGTGGCTTTTCACGACCATATCTGTGATGCCTCAACTCGGCCAAAGCAACCTATGTAATGCAAGAAATCCATGAGGGAATTTGTGGCAATCATTCGGGCGGCAGGTCTTTCCACAAAATACTCCGTACTGGTTATTTCTGGCCGACTCTCAATCAAGATGCCACTGATTTTGTGCTTAAATGCGATAAGTGTCAGCGCTTTGCCAACATCCCCCATGCTCCTCCTACTGAACTGATCACACTCTGCAGCCCCTACCCGTTCGCCAAATGGGGGGTTGACCTAGTTGGTCCACTTCCCACCGGCCGAGGCCAGACTAAGTTCGCGATTGTCGCTATTGATTACTTCACCAAGTGGGTAGAGGCAGAACCCCTCGCGACCATCACCGAGCGGAACACAACCAAGTTCATCTGGCAGTCGATCGTTTGCAGATTCGGCATCCCTCAGGCCATTGTCTTCGACAACAGCAAACAATTCGACAACGCCAAGTACAGGAAGTTCTGTGCCGACCTCCAGATTCAACCATGTTTCTCTTCCCCCGGTCATCCCCAAGCCAATGGCCAAGTTGAGGTCACCAACCGCTCTCTCCTGAAGATCATCAAGACTAAGCTTGAAGCTGCTAAGGGACTCTGGGCTGAGGAACTGCCTAATGTGCTATGGGCTTACCGCACAACCGCTCGGACTCCCACTGGGGAAACCCCTTTTTGTCTAACATATGGCGCTGAAGCGGTCATTCCGGTGGAAATCGGTCTGCCTACCCCCAGGGTTTTGCATCCGGATCCAGCACTCACCGAAGAACTTCGTCGAGCAGACCTGGACCTAATTGAAGAACTCAGGGAGACCACTGCTGTCAGATTGGCCTCATACCAACAGAAAATGAGAACACACTACAACTGCAAAGTCCGACCGAGGGAGTTCGCTGTTGGGGACCTTGTCTTGAGAGAAGCAACTCTTGCCACCAAAAATCTGACTGAGGGTAAATTGACAGCCAAATGGGAGGGACCTTACATCGTGAAAGCCCGACCACGCCCAGGCACTTACCGACTTCAGGATTTGGAAGGTCGAGACCTCCCGCACCCTTGGAACGCCGAACACCTGAAACGTTACTTTCAATAAACCACTATCTTTGTATCGCTCAGTCATTGTATTTTCTTTTCGACAAATTCACACGCTTGAACATTCTCGTTATCTTTTCGTACAATGTAACTTTTTGACGTTTAAATATCTCAGTTATCTGTATGGTGTGTCAATGACGTTTTGATTGCAGCACTCACAAAAGCCTCAGCCAGACTGAGCACTAAAAGACTCAGCCAGATTAAGCACTAACAGCCTCATCCAGACCGAGCATTCAAAGCCTCAGCCAGACTGAGCACTAAAAGACTCAGCCAGACTGAGCCCTAAAAGCTTTGTCCAGATCGAGCATTCAAAGCCTCAGCCAGACTGAGCACTAAAAGACTCAGCCAGACTGAGCACTAAAAGCCTCGTCCAGACCGAGCATTCAAAGCCTCAGCCAGACTGAGCACTAAAAGACTCAGCCAGACTGAGCACTAAAAGCCTCGTCCAGACCGAGCATTCAAAGCCTCAGCCAGACTGAGCACTAAAAGACTCAGCCAGACCAAGCACCAAAAGCCTCGTCCCGACCGAGCACTCAAAGACTCAGCCCAACTGAGCACTCAAAGCCTCGTCCAGACCGAGCATTCAAAGCCTCAGCCAGACTGAGCACTAAAAGACTCAGCCAGACCGAGCACCAAAAGCCTTGTCCCGACCGAGCACTCAAAGACTCAACCAGATTGAGCACTCAAAGACTCAGCCAGACTGAGCACTCAAAGCCTCAGCCAGACTGAGCATTAAAAGCCTCAGCCAGACTGAGCACTAAAAGACTCAGCTAGACCGAGCACCAAAAGCCTCGTCCCGACCGAGCACTCAAAGACTCAGCCAGACTGAGCACTCAAAGCCTCAGCCAGACTGAGCATTAAAAGCCTCAGCCAGACTGAGTACTCAAAGACTCAGCCAGACTGAGCACTCAAAGACTCAGCCAGACTGAGCACTCAAAGACTCAACCAGACTAAGCATTAGGGTGTTCTTTACTTTACTCTGTATTGAATTTTTATACAAGTCCAATTTCACTCTGCATTAGGGAGTTCTTTACGTTACTCTGCATTGAATTTTTATACAAGTCTAATTTCACACTGATTTATATACAAGCACATGCAATCGACTGAAAACATAAATAAAATTTTATTCATTCACAAATGTGTACACAAGTTCATTACATCAATTCAAAAAAAAAAAAAAAAAAAAAAAGAGGGCTCTTCTTCATCTTCCCCAGTCATTCCTCTTCACTGGATACAAGATCTTCTTCTTCAACGCCTTCATCCAGGGGGGTCTGGGCCACATCGTCTTCCCCAATTGTCACACTACTGAGGTCTAAGTCTGGGAACAGTTCTTCAGCTTTGCGTTTGAACGTCTTCCAGCCACTGTCCCAGAACTCAGCCATTTCGTGCTTATAGAAGTCTGACTGCTGGAAGCTCTCAATAACTTCTGCTTCCGTTCTACCTCCAGCAGTCGTCCTTGATGGGCCCGCCCCCCCAGTTTCTTGCCTAGCCAGGCTGTTGACGACCGCAGCATCAACTGCCATCTGAAATTCGGCCGACCCTTTGAATTGCTCCACTGCTGCGACGCACAGATCAGGATAAGCCGCCCTCTCAGAGGCTGCCTTCGCCCTCTCTTCGTCCAACTCTTTCTGCAAGGTCGCCCTTTCAGACGCAGCCTTTGCCTTCTCCTCCTCCAATTCCTTCTTTAGGCTCTCCTTCTCCGCCGACGCCCGCGCTCTCTCTGCTTCCAACTCTTTCAGAAGCCTCTCCCTCTCCTTCTGCAGATCGCCCACTTTGACATCGGCCTCATCTTTTTGCCTGACGAGCTCTTCATTATTGCTCATGGCCTCCTCATGTCGCTCGACCGTAACGGCGCAAGCTCTTTGGGCCTCGTCCAACTTCTTCTGCTCGCCAGAAAGTTGGAACTCGAGTGACACAACCTGGCGGCGTGTGTTCTCCAGCTCCACCTTGGCCGCTTGCAGCTCAATTTGGGTAGTTTCCCAACTTGCACTCTTCTTCTTCAATTTTGCAAGCTAGGCCTTGGCCTCATCTGCCTTAAGTTTGGCAGCCCCCACTTTTCTCAGCAGGGCCCCTGCTAAGGTGGTTACCTCCATTTGGGCGGAGCATAACCCCCTCAGCAGCTCAGCTTCGTTGAATCTTGAGGCCAAGCGCAGGGCGGCCTCTTCTACGATCCCCACCAGGCGGTATGCCCTTGCACTAGCTGGGCCTTCCTCTCCCTCCAGCCGCCCAGCCACCGCGCGAGTGTGGTAGATCGCTGTGGTCAGACTGACCCCCCCTCCTTGGGGTACAGGTCCCCCCTGGGGCTGTTCTTCCCTTCTTTGCCCTTCAGGGGCGGCCCTCGCGACCCCTGCGGTGATCGCCGCCACCACTGGCACCACTTCCCTCACCTCTGAAGCAACATCCACCACTTCTAGGCCACCTATCCATCCTGGGGTCCCCTCCACTTCTCCCCCCTCAACCCCCTTGGCAGCACTGGTTTCCTTCACACTTGTCTCCCTCCTCCTCTTCTGCGCAGGCTCTTCCTCACTCCGCCTCAACCTCTTCTTCTTCTTCCCCACGCCCAACGCCTCCATCTCCTTCAGAGACCTCTCCTTCAAAGGGTCTGTTGGGGGCCGCCGCGGCACAAATTCGCCTAAGTTTTTCTCTCCCAAGGGTTTGGGGCGAGGATGAATCCTCTTCCTTACAACCGGTTTTGGCGGTCGATCGGCCTGGGACTCTTTGAATTTTTGGGCCTTAGCAACGATGGCCTAATCTTCCGCCTCTTGAGCCCTTCTCCTCGCCTCCAACTCCGCTCGGTCGAGGTCCCCACTACTTGGCTTTGGACCCAACCCTGCCTCAAACAATGCCGACGGCTGCACAAGTTCGTCCCACCTGGCTCCCTCATTCTCCCTCCAGGCCTTCACTTTCTTTGTTCTCTCCTCTGCTTCTGCCCCTAACTATAGCTCCACAGATCTGGTGGGCACTTTCCACATTGTACGCACCCCAGCCCCTCTAGAGGTGGACACATAGAACCACTGTGGTCTCCAACCTTTGATCGACATTGGCAACCCCGCCACCAACCCCTTCCCCACCGCTGCCTGCAGGGTGACCCAAGTCTCCTGTTGCCCTGAGGCCTTGTAGCAGCCAAAGAACTCGTCCACTGTCATGGCCTGCCCTCCATTTGCCTTCGGCCATGCACTTGCGCAAGCTAGCAAGATCTTCCATGCATTGGGCATTAGTTGCCCTGGTGCTACCTCCAGACGGTTGAGCACATCCACCACTATTTGCGACAGCGGCAACCTCAGTCCACCTTTTAGAGCTTCCTCATAGAGGGCAAACTCTCTTGGCCTGGCGTCAGACTGCCTCTCCGTTGATGTCGGCAGCAATAACTCCACTTCCGCAGGGATCTGGTACTTTTCACGGATAGCCTCAAACTCCGCCGCAGCAATCGTGGATTTGTCAGCCTTCGTGTGCCAGTGATCTGGTTCCACCTGGCTGATTGGCATTGGCGCTGCTATCATGGTGGAACCATGGGATCGTACCACCGACTCCCCTACCCTTTCTGACCTATACTGCACCGCTAGCTCCTCTGCATCATCGTCTCCAAGTGGGTCTACCCTCACATTCACAGCTCCTTCTTGTGCCATTTCTAGCGTATGTTTGCGAATCGCTTCTGACGCAGGAGCAAGGAAATTGAGAAAGTGTTGCAAAGGTGTATCGTGAGCAACGAAGGAATTAACACTTGGGATATTTTGAGTTTTTGTAAAGAAGTAGGTGAATCGAATGACACCAAAAGCCCACGGTTTACCCGTATTCCACGGATCCCAATTAATTTTCGCCAGTTTGAAACTTTTCAAATCAACCGCCAAAACTACCTTTTCAACACCCATAATGACCTATCGTTTCATTTCTGCTCCAACGCTTAACCTTCCCCCTCCACATACTGCCACGTGTACAACCATGATGCACTGTCTCCTCCCCTTACCTTGTCTTTTCCACTTCAAATCATCATTTCACATGCCACCTCTTGAGCCCCGCGCCCTTCCGCTCGGCCTTCACATGGTCAGCCCTCCTCACGGTCGGATCACACGGTCGGCCTTCACGCGGCCGGCTCGTCCGCTCGGCCTTCACGCGGTCAGTCCTCCTCACGGTCGGCTCGTCCGCTCGGCCTCCACGCGGTCAGTCCTCCTCACGGTCCGCTCGTCCGCTCGGCCTTCACATGGTCCGCCCTCCTCAAGGTCGGCTCGTCCGCTCGGCCTTCACGCGGTCAGCCCCCCCTCGCGGTTTTCCTTTCCGCTCAGCCTTCACGCGGTCAGCCTTCCTCGCGGTCTTCCTTCCCGCTAGGCCTTCGCGCGATCGGCCCTCTCCACGGTTGGCCTCCCCGCTTGGTCCACCAACTCGTCCGCCCATCCCGGTCGAATTCACCTTCCGCATAAGTATTCCCTTCGTTGGACTGCAGCTGCACTCGGGAATAGGGGACTACTAACATGGATAGGCCCACAAAGGCTACAGCCCACAATGAACAACCCCAAGCCCACCATTTGGAGCCCATTGCATAACCCGGTTGGTAAAGTCCAGGACAGCTGGAGGCCAACTGGGCGTGAAGGGCCAATGACATTCGGACATATGGCAGGTGTAGGACATGCCGCATTAGCAGACAAAGATCTACAAAGTTATTGCCACAACACATCACCATTAATGCAGCCCATCACAGCATTTATTACGACAACACCTCCCCGTCGGAACAGCGCCCCCTTACCCTGAACAAGGTAAGCTACATCACAGGCTTTCGGCGATGTGGGCTCGTCGGAAAGGACAGTGAAATGATTACCAAAGGATATAAGCAAGCATCGAAGACAAGAAGAAGGTTAAGTTTTCTATCTCTCTCTCTCTCTATATTCCCTACTTCCTCTACTAATTTGCTCGCCGGAGGGTTCACTGGGGGACTACTCCCGTTCCCCGTTGAACTTGCTTGCAGGTCGCTTGTTGGGCTCGACCATTTGGACCGGAGCTCGAAGAATTTGGATCAGTCTGACCCATCCACCGGGAACGAACTGTATTATCAATAATAGTTAAACTTATTTCTTATTAAGTCCTATGAAAGTTAGTCATAGTAAAATCGTCGTTAAAAATAATTTTGTGATGATTTTTTACATGTCTCTAAAAATTGACAATTTGCGACTTTTTTGATCATGATTTTATAACTTGTCTCTAAAACTTATGATTAGTGAAGTTTTTCTGTGACGAATTTTTTAAATTGTTACTAAAAACTGAAAATTAGTGATTTTTTTGTGACAATTTTTTTAAACTGTCATTAAAATTTATAATTAATGACGTTTTTGTGACACATTTTTCAAAGTGTTGTTAAAAATTAATAATTAGTGATATTTTTTAATAGTATTTGATAAAAAATGTTTTTTAATAATATTTAATAAAAAATATCATTAATTATTACAAAATTTATTAAACAAAAAACCCACCTATTAAGACCAACATATAAATCTCTCAAATCAAAAGCGGGACTGGACAAAAGCAGATCGGCGTAGAATCATCATGACTTTAAAGAAAATGAAAGACGTACGAGTGGGGTTAAAGGGGTGGACATACATGATCCTGCTGAGAAAGTGCGAAAGCACAAGTCACAAAAGCTGGGTTCATAACCCCCTCCCAAAAAAATAAAAATAAATAAATAATTAATAACAATAATAAAATGAAAAGGGAGTTCAGTCTATTGATCCATTTTATTGATTTGTAAGGACATAGATCTACCCACTTATTGTTTAAGTCTATAAGGATAATCCCATATCGACAGGGATAGTCACACGTCTTTTTATTTGTATGGATCCACCCTTTATCTGTTCAAATGACCCTTTTTTCAAACTCATTTCTCTCTCTCTCTCTCTCCTACATTTTTCTCTCACTAACCTTGCATTCTCCAAATCTACTTTCTCTCTCCTCTTCTTCATCATTTTTTGACCTACAAATGTTGTGTAGTTCGCTTTAGATCTCTCTCTTTCGTTCTCAGGAAAATAAGTGCTATCATCGTTTTGTTAATCAGTCAATAGTTAATTAGATCGATAAGAAGATCAAAAGAGATGCAACAAGGGAAAGTTGAGGTTGTGAATGACGGTGTAGACATCCAATTTTGATCGGCCTTAAGACTTGAGCCTTTTTTCTGAACACCCGATGCTGAAAGTTGGAATGTGCTATCTTACGAATTTCTCAGTAGGAGAGCCGGGTTCAAGCTTTAATTCCAACCTTATACCCGTTTTGGCCAAAACATTTATAGACCTTTTTTAAAAAACTTTTTCAATTTTTTTTTTCCCGTGTGGATCCAAACATTTCTATAAAGTTTCAAGGCTCGCATTTTCAAAATTCAAGTGTTATATTTTCTTAGTAAATTGAGTAAGGACAAAGTGAAAATGAGTGGAAATAATTTTCTAGAAAAAAATTTTGTTCTCCCCTTTTAAAAAATTGTGTGGCGAAATGATTTTTTTGTCTGGCCAAACACTTTTTTGTTTGGTCGAACACTTTTTGTTTGGCCGGATGATTTTTTGTCTGGCCGAATGATTTGTTCAGAAAACAGAGCAGTTTTGGAAAATTCAGCATTTTCTTCAAATTTCACACAAATATCTTAGATATTTTGCTTTGGGCTTCCTCTGCAAGTTTCTCAAATATTTTCCTTCTCTCAAAGCTCTATAAATATGGCCCCCATTCTTCATTTCAAGGGGTTACAAAATTTTGTTCACCTACACCTCATCTTCAACATTCTTCTCTATTTGCTTCACTGTTCTTCACTGATACACCACCCAAAACTCCATTAAAGCTAAAACAAAGGTTGAGAAATATTTCTAAGTGGCTACAAAATATTTCTAAAGGCTAAAGGACTTGTTTACACCTACCTTCTACACTTCATCTTCAACATCCATTTATCATACACCAACCATCAAAACTCCATTGAAGCTTGACTCTAAGTTTATTGCTAAGGATCTTAAGAACTCTAAGCCATATCTAGAGGACCTTGAGGGTGTCAAGAAAGAGTTTGCCAACAAAGAAGTTCATCTTCTTTCAAGAGGTGAAACTTTTGAACTATTTTCATTTTCTCTCTCTTGTTCTTCATTTATAAGCTTTGTATCTCACTATTAGCTGCTTGTAATCATGTGATGGGTCCTCATGGATGTGGAGGGAACTAGGATATAGCCACCCATCCATTGAGTTGATTGTTCTCTTTACTTTCTTATACTTTTGGACACTTTCCTTGCTTTCTAGTGCTATAATTCCTTATTGTTGTATATAGATGTGATACTTGGAACCTTGTAGATGTGGAAGGAGTAGAAAGTAGCCACCCATCCACAAGTTTGATTATGTGGAGTTGTTTCTTTCATTTTATACACTTTTTGATCACATATCTCATCATCTTAGCATATTGGCCTATATACTTCAACCCATGCTCAATTTTAATGAGTAGTGGAGGTTGTTTCATGGGGTTAGTTGGATGATTTTTGAGATTTGATGTTGAGAAAGTGGTTGTTTTTCATTTTATTGGTTTTTTGGAAGTAAAGTAAGAGGTTTTATGTCAAAGGTGTTGAATGCTCCCTTCTCAATCATTTGTGAACATGAAAAGGGGTGGAAACACCCTTGTTTCATTGAATAGGAGAGGAGTTATAACTACGAAATGATTATCATTAATTTACGCTCTCCACTTAATAGCATGGATTTGGATATTGATTTTCCCTTATTCACAAAGAGAAGATGTAGGTTCCTATCCATTTCTTGGGCTTAAATTTGTTCTTATTTTTTATCCATAATTTAATTTGATAAATTGTTGCAAAATATCTGTTGTATATATCTGTTTATATCATTGTTGAGGGTTAGGGCCCATTTGTCTCTTCCCTAAGTGATCCCTGTGAGTAGAGAAGGAAAGAGGGGTGAACACCCCTCAGAAAGTGTCTTATGGCTTCTGTTTTGGAAATTTTGCACTGACCTAAATCTTAGCCGGAATAGGAATTTGGACGGTCCTTTCCCTGTTCGGCCGGCTCTTTTTTGTATTTGACCAGATGCTTTCCCAAGAATAGAGCATGCAGTTTCTGGGGAGTGCTCTCTCGGGTGGTTATGGAGTTGTGGGTCGATTTCCTTTATCTATTTTATATGATTTGTTAGATTCAACAATAATTTGGCTGAATCTGTTCATTGTTATAATAACTCCTCCAACCCCACTTCTTTTCTTTTATTATTATTCATTCAATTGTTGTAATAATTTCTTCTTCCCTTTCTTTCTTTCTTTTCATTTGAATTGTTGTAATAATCTTCCAACCTCACATCTTTCTAACCCTTTTATTTATACACTTTCTGTCTAGATAGCATCATTTTTATTTATTTATCATATCCATAACTTGCATCCATTTTTTTTTATGCATTAGGATTCGGCCAATTTGAATATGTGGGTTTTTTTATATTTTATTTTATCAATTCTTATGTGCCTTTGTGCGCTAATTCATGCCTTGAGATGATTAATGTATCAAATGTTAGTAGCCGGATCTTTAGTTGCATTTTGTGAATTTATTGCATTAGGTATTTGCATATAGGATCATGCATATGTATATAGCATGTTATTTTTGGCTTGCTCCGGAGGAGTACTAGGTGACCATTTACAGTTTTAGCATACCGGCTGTATATGTTATTTTATTATGTATAGCATCCTACTATGTGGCTAAGTGCTTAAATCATATACCTCCTTGAATACTAGTGGATGAAGGTTATGTTGCTGGGGTTGGAATGATATTGATTGCTATACATGTGGGCTCAATTTCATTTGAGTTGTATATTTATTCAAAAACCTTTCAAAATACATGAAATCAAAGCATAACCAGAATGAGCAACATGATTTATAATTGCTTGCTGCACATAGTAATGTTAGCATTAATAAATAATCAGAATATGAGCATATAATGTTTATAAAACTCATATCATGGTTTAGTAGAGGCCGATCTTTTGATCGGGTGAGTGGGGTGCTCAACTCAAGATCTTTCCCTCTCATACCTAATGTCCCGAATTGAGACATTTCTGGTTATGATGGACAGTGGCCTTTGGCACAAGTCATGGGTTTCCTAGTTTTCCTAAAAAGATTAGGTGACGACTCTGAGATCTGGTGATAGTCAATTTTTGGCATATTTTGCACTAAATTGATTTTCTATAAAAGTTGTCAGATTTGACCTCTCATTTTCTGTTTCACATTGCACTAGTGAGACTAGATCAGGAGTCTGAACTGTTAGTAATCCCAAAAGCATCCCATAACGGTGTGAAATCATTGCCGCAATGCGAGTTGAAGGTAGATCTCTTATCATAGTCATCGATATCGTCATCATCATCATCAAAAACCACTTTTTTCTTCTTCTTCTTCTCTCTGAAATCCCTGAAGCTGAAAACGAAACGGCAGGCTCTCTTGATTTGAGTGAGCACTTTCGTCCTCATTTGCATCCTGGCCTTCATGACTCGGCTAATTAGCGTCTTCTGCTAAGAGAGGATGATCCATGAGTTCGATCCCTACTTTAATTATAAGACCACTTTGTTCCTGACCTAGAAGGGTTTTTACGAGTTGTGGAACTAGTTTGACTTTGAGAGGTGGTACCCTTTGGGTCGCATCATCAGTAGCACTCATTACCCTGGTCTTATGGTCACTACCGCTCTTATCTACTGGTCTCTTCGCTTCCTCTGCTTCGCTGTCCACATTCGCAAAGTCTGTGTCTTGACTGCCTATTTCTTCACTTCTAACACCACTCTTTCACTCCAGCTTCCACGCAAGAGAGTGAGAGATCTGAAGCTGTATGTAATGTGTGCGTGTGTGTGTGTGTGTGTGTGTGTGTGTGTGAGAGAGAGAGAGAGATTTGAAGCTGTACAAATGTAAGAGAGAGGGGAAAGAGATAAAGAGAGATGAAAAGAATAAAAATCCAGAGCTCTTAAAACCCTAAGTTTGTTGAGATTGAAGAAAAATGATAAGAGCGATGAACACAAGAAACAATAATATAAAGAGAGAGAAATAATAAGAGAGAGAAAGAGAGAGTGAAAGATTTGAACATACAGTGGCTTTGTAGGGAGAGTTGGATTTTGAACAGATAAAAAACGATTTTGACAGATAAGACCTATCTTTCTCTCTCTCTCTCTCTCTCTCACTTTCTATATATGTGGGTGTAGATACCCCATTTTTTACCGCCCGCAAGACTTGGGCGCTTTATTCTGAGCACTCGATAATGAAAGTTACATTGTGTAAATGGTTTGAATTCTCAACGAAGGAGTCTGAATTTGAGCTCTAAACAATCCCAACCTTCTATACCGCCACTGCCTTTACCTCAGAAAATCATTTTTGAGCACTATGCCAACCTACATGGAACCTGAAACAGAGGAATAGAGGAGCCACATTGGAGCCTAACCGTGTCTCATTTGGGGTCGGCCGTGCCTTTTGGGTGATAAACATTGTTCTGGGTGGGAATCCGCCAGCTATCTATTTTTGAAGATATTTGTAACCTATTTACCTCAAATTCTATAAGTACGAGCTAATATCCCTGTTTTGAGGGTTAGAAAAATTTCAAAGAGCTTAAAACACATTTGAGAGCTCCTTCTTCCTTTGCAAGTCATCTTTGTGTTATTGTATCATCCTTAAACTATATACATACATCATATACACCATAAGAGCTTAAGCTTGGAGCCTTGGTTGAGACTTTGGAACCATAATTCAAGCTTGAGAGTGCCTTAGGATCAAGTTTGGTTTACAACAAAAGCTCTCTCTCTTCAGAAGGTATAAGATTGCAACCTTCTTCCTTGCTTACATTTCAATCTTTTTCTATCTTTTTCTTGTGTTTTCATATTGTTTTGGATCCATTCCAAGTGCTGAAACTTGGGGTTAAAGAGCTACCAAAGGTGGAGGGGCTTATCACCCTTTCTTGAACCTTATCCCATAGCTCATACCCGTTGTTTTCCCACTCTTTTCTTTGATTTACATACTGATTTTTAGAGTTTTAAAGGGCTGGAAAATATGGTTTAGAAGTCCCAAAAGTGGAAGGGTTAGCCACCCCTCCTTAGTTTTACTTACTACCTTTGTATCTTCTTGTTTTTTAGCTATCTTTTGTGCGTTCTAAAACTTGATTTTAGCCACTGTTTTTTACATTTTAGGGGCTGTTTAATTTTATTTAAATAGTTTATGCTTGAGTATTATACTTGTGTTGTAAGTCCTCATGGCTTCGGTTGTTTAGGCCTTAGACACCGAGTCATTCGAGTTGATAGCTTTCTTTACCTAGTTTTCATGTAAAAGAGTCCCACTTTTATAATAATCAACTTCGCATAATCATCTCTGCAACCTTCCTCCTTTCTTGATTTTCCTTGTTTAAGAGTTGTTTCAAACGATTGGTTGTTATTCAAGGCATGAGAAAGAGACCTTCCATGATTAATGGCTTAATCTCTTCGGAGGCTCATTGCCAAGCCATCACATCTCTCTCATGCTAAGGATCACTTCTTGTTTGACATTTCTCTTCATTTAGCGGACTTAAATATCACTTTTGGACAAAATGACTAATGAAATGGAAAGGTAAGATAAAAAAGGCTAATAAAATCGACTAAATCGACATAAAGAAGATTAATAAAATTGGTTGGATTCGGTTGGACGTTATACCGAATCCATCGCTTCTAGAGTCATCGCATATTAATTTGTGATGTTTGATTCCTTGAAGTAACTTCATGATAGGAAGGAGGTGTGGTCGTCTTTCATTGCATTTATTAACTTTTTGTCCAAATGTGTCCAAAACCATCACGCGATTAACTTGCGATGATTGATGGTTTCGGAACCGAATCCGTTCTTCTCTTGAGTTTCTCTATGATAGAGAGGAGCAGAAAGGACAAATAGGGCTTAGAACTGCTCTGTCTGCATTGTTTTCACCTCAGAGCACAAAAACATTTTTCTACAAGAAAATGGGGCACGGTCGGATCTGTTTGGGCCCGGTCGGGTTTCACTGTGGGCCGACCGAGCTCCAATGTATGGTCAACAAAGCACTTTTGGTTGAAATAGAGGGCAGTGGCTGAGAGTGAAATAGAGCAGATTCTTAGAGGGCAGATAGAGTAGTTTCTGAAGACCGTCTTCATCGGCGCACATACGATCCTTGTGCATTCTTTACATATTATTGTTGTAATATTGTTGTTCATATCATCATTGTAATATTTTGTTGTAATAAATTAGAAAGTTGTTTAATTTATTCATTCAAATTTGTATTAAGTAATTAATTCGGACACTTGGACATTCGGACCCTCTTGCATGAGGGCAAAATATGTAATAAGTTGTGTATGTCTTCCAACCTCCATTTCTTTCTCTCTTTCGCTTATGATGGACAACATATTGCATCATATTTTACTCAGCATTTTCCCTAATTTGCATCCATTGGTCTTGAGCATGCATAAGGGTTCGGCTCATCATACTAATCCCTGTCAATTTCAAATTCCTACTTGAATACGTGCTTTGTTGCATGCCTTGAATTAATTGACTCACATGCCATGCTATAGCTGAGCTTATTTGCATAATGTGTATGTCGCATTAGTCATGTTGCATTGTTTAGGAGCATGCATTTCTTCTAATTATTGTAGTTTTCTTTGGCTTGCCTTGGAGTACTAGTTGAACATTTCTTGTTTTAGCATACTGCATGCGTGTGATTGTTGATATGTCGAGCATAAACTGCCATGAGGCTAAGTGCTTAATTGATATATCTCTTGAATGCCTGTGGATGAAGGCTAATTGCTTAAATTGGGATGATTCGATCAATGTACACATGAGTTCGTTTTTTCAAAATCAAGACACTTTTTAAACAAACATAAAATCAAACCATTCCACAATGAGCAAAATAGTCTATACTTGTGTGCATCACATAGTAAAGATAGTATAAGTAATTGGAACAAGAGCATATAATGTAAATAAAAATCACATCATGATTAGTAGAGGCTGATCTTTGATCGGGTGAGTGGGGTGCTCAATTAATGACCTTTCCCTCTCATATCTAAGTTCCCGAGCCGAGATACTTTGGTGATGACAGATAAGTGGCCTTTGGCACAAGTCACGGATTTCCTAAATTTTCCAAAAATATTTAGGTGGCGATTCTGTAATCTGGTAATGCAGTCTATTTTTGGCATTTTTTGATTCAAAATCGATTTTCTAAAAGATTTGTCAGATTTGGACTCATTTTTGTTTATCTATTTCACATTGCACTTGTGAAATCAGATTCAAAACTACGGGAGTCCGAACTATAAGGCTAATCGTATCCGAAAGGAGCACGAAAAGCAAGCTACAGTGGGCACCGTGCTTTTATCAAGTCTAAGGCTCGTTCCCACATAAGTGTTGTGCAAACTTGCTTTAGTAAACAAAGAGTCGCCACTTAATTTTTAAAGGGAAATTAAGAAACCTTTAACAATGAAAACTAAGTTAAGGACTGATCCGTCATAACTAGAAAATTCTAGGTTCGGAAGCTTAGGTACAAAAAGAGAAGGTCGTTGAATGATAGCACCCAACTTTTGTCCAATCCGAAGATTGACCTCTACTAATTTTCTATTTTATGATTTTAGTGGTTAATTATTCATACAAATTCATTTTTAAGCCTAAAAACCCTTAACTAATCCTAAAACTATGTGATTTGAAAAATGAATATCACTTAACTTAGATTCTATGAATAAAATCATATCATTTCCAAAAATAAATCTTTTACTACCAAAAATAAATCTTTTAGGGATATGATCATACTCATGAACTGAGT
Organism: Camellia japonica; assembly: GCA_030407325.1. Classification (NCBI taxonomy): domain Eukaryota; kingdom Viridiplantae; phylum Streptophyta; class Magnoliopsida; order Ericales; family Theaceae; genus Camellia; species Camellia japonica. The sequence continues at coordinate 162,896,090 of JAPPVO010000019.1, read as the reverse complement.
CAAGCAATAATCATGAAAACACACAAAACACACAATTTTGCATAGAAAAGCATAGAAACTTGCATTATTTAAAAGACCATGCAAAAAGGGAGCACATGCTATGAAGGGATAGAAGACTTACCCGAATGCCCACTTTCAGCGTCTTACATGCATTCATAAATTAAACATGAATCCTAATATGCTTATAACCATACAAAATATGAACCTAGGCCCGATTTGAGGCTACTAGAATGATGCTTATGCACAAAAATAATAAATAAGTAATAAGAAAGAAGAACAATGATGTAAGCTATCTACATAATGATTCAAACTGGGCCTAACACATGATTTGTATCCGATAATTGATCCTAAACATGTTGTTTTATTGAAAATAAAGGAATCATGGTGAAAAAGGCAAAAAGATGAATAAATATGCAAACTACATTGTGACGACCCAAATAGACATTCCATTCCATCATTATACTCTTTAAAACATGCGGAAGGTTTTCATCTTATACAATTACCCGACATTTATACATAACAGCCCTTTGAGTCTTTACAAGATTGCACCACATGTTTATTAATTCAATGAGTTTACAATATGAGACCAAAGATGTGATTGAAAATGAAACAATATCTAAACTAACACATGTTAATGTAAATTTCCAAGGCCTTACCCGGTTACAACAAAAGAGTTACAAACTCAATACAAAGAAGCCCTTGACTTTAATATATAAACAAAATAACAAAATGAGCCTCAAGCTCGATGATCCTCGCAAGTTATCGTCTTGGTGGATGCACACCATTCCACCTGAAAATGGTTTTCCATGTAAGATAAACATAAAATGCACGAGAGACAATCTTAATGACATGTATGATGCTTAACAATGTCATAGGGTGAATGCAGATGAAATGCCATGATAAACATGCGTTTTCTCTTTTTAAACAATATCGTGCAAGAGTTCAAACCTCAGTTCATTGTTCCTTCCCTTTAAAACTTATAACAGGGAAGTGAATACAAATATTGGGAATCTCTAGGTACGTGTATAAATGTAGGCTATATAAGCACTACCAAAAGTCATTTTACTAGTATTATCTAGAAGGATCGACACCTAACCGCGTGGGTTTCTAGTCTTTCACTAAGGACACACATGACAACTTAATTAACCACAATTGCACCTCCTAGCCAGATTCTACACGGTATTCACCCATTTTCTCAAAACGATACAAGTTTCTCAACATAACGTTTTCAAAACGTAACACCTCCAGTTCATAAATCCATGATATACATAATGCAATATATATTTTGTTAACAATTTAATTCCCTAATTCACATGTAATTTCTAACACATGGTAATATTATCCTCCACTAATAGCCAAAGCATCTCTAATACAATTATTAAAAGATAACAACAATAATATAATCCAATATGATATCAAAATCTGGAATCTCCATGATTTTTCCAAAATCTCAGTGTTTCCTAATAACAACATTTATACTTCTTACGAGTCTTGTGAATCTCAACATTTAATATTCAATTTCAAAGAAAGAATGATATAGATTTCTCAATAAAACTCAATATTTCAAAAGAGTAATCAATACTTGTTATTCCCAATGGTTAACAATTTCCATACCATTTCCAAAACGCCAGACATCCTAGGTTTTGATAAAATTTTGGGGGTTTCTTTCTAAAAACACAATTTTCCTCAAAATCTCATCATACAACAACAATGTGATAACTAATTTCAAACCACAACAAAAAACAAGAGTTTTCTCCCAGCTTAATGCATTAATACAACTATAATCAAAACCTAGCTTTTCGAAAACTCTAAACCATCAAAATTAGCACATAACAAAACTAAACAACGTACACATCGTTAAGAAAGTCCTTACCTCAAAATAAGAAGAAGAAGAGAAGAACAACCCCAAAATCGACGGAGACAAAAATTTGAATTTCTCAGATTAGAAGCTTTCTCTCCTCGAGCTCTACCTTAAATCCCAAAGCACTATGGTGAGATTCATGGATTGAGAAATATTAGAAGCTTTAGGCAAGAATTTCAGAGACAGATGAGAGAAAATGGGTTTAGAACTTTATTGAGAGATAGAGAAAATCAGAAAGGTGAGCAAAAGATATTTTCCCACAACATTATACTAACAAATTGCTCGAACGAACAAAACACCGCTTGAGCGTCAGACACAGAACATAGCTTGAGCGATCAAAACTAGGCTCGAGCGAAGAAACCAAACTCTCAGAAGATCATACTGCAAACTGAGAAACTGGGAGAAACAAAAGACCGCTCAAGCGAACCCAAACTTCAACAAATAAAACCTCCCCAGAAATACTAAGCCCAACCTGTTTCAAAACATAACCTAAAGATCTAATTCACAACTCAAAGATTACATACGACTGGAACAGATGCTAACCACCTTAATTGATAGAAAACTCAGAACCAAAGAGTATAAAAAGATCAGGTCTTAACCTGACTCGCTATATACATGATGTATGGATAAATTAAAGTCCTAAGCATGATTTGCTAATGAAAATAAGCAAAGAAAAAGGACTGAAATTATCAAACATAGAGTTTTACTTGCTGATTTTCAAGAACTGAAGAGCACGCGAAGAAGATTGAAAAAAATAAGGATTTTCTTGCTTGTAGGCCTCTATCAAGCTTAGGTTCTGAGTTTTGTTCAAGTCTCCAAGTCCTTAGGAGGTTTTAGTTGTTGTTTAGGTGGTAATTTTCGAAGTTAGAAGGAAGAGGGAGTGAGTCTTTCTTTCAAGCTCTCTAATGCTCTTAAAAAGTTTACAATTTTGTAACCCCTTGAAGGGAGGGGGAAGAGGGAATGGGTGCTTTTATAAGCATTTCTAGCTTAGGGAGGAAGCCAAGGGAGGCTGCTAGGGTTAGCTATTGCTTTCTCCCTAGCACTTCTCTCCAATATCGCATTACCATCCTTGCAAGGTTTCCATTTTTGTCTGTCGGGGGGAAGTGCGACCGCTCATGAGATGTGCAGTCGCACAAACAGGCTGTGGCCGCACAATGCTCGTGCCGGCGCACGTGTGGCCAAGAATCTAGGTGTCAACTTTGCAAGTTAGGTGCGAATTTGCATAGCTTTTGCCTACTTATGTCCTAAGCAAGCTCAAATTGTCTTTAGATCAATATTTTTGATAAAATCGGTCAGTAATTTTGAAATATCATCAACTAAGTGCAATTGGTCTTCCCCTATCTCTCAGGATTCAAAAATTGGTTTTTGGTTAAAAAACAAGTTCAGGGGTATTTTGGTTATTTTTGCAAAAAGTCAATTTTTTAGGCCAAATCAGCGGATGACAACAACTTTCAACAACTTTCAATATTCCGAGGGTGGAGATATAACCATTTCATCATCGAGAGGCCAACAAGCACCTAAACTTTTAGGGTCAGCCAAAATGGGGTGTCTATAATATATATATATATATATATAAGTGTATATGCATCATATTTTGAATAGATAGAATAAAAAATTGAACATATAGGAAAAACAAAGCTTGGTGAATTCCAACCGATAGGAAAAATAGGTTTGGAGAATTTCAACAGATAGATACAAATTTGAACATATAGGTTCAAAAAATTGAACAAATCAAAATAGTTAGAATAAAATTTTCAACGGGTAGGTGGTAATATACTTTTAACTAACAAATGTTCTTTTGACCAACAAATGTCCTTATCACCAAAAAGATTTTCTCTTAAATCTAATATCTTACACCCTCTTTAAATTGGATTTTTCACTAATCAATCCATAAAAAAATTAGGTCAAGTCAAGTAACTATTTTTACTATTTATTCTTTATGATAAATTATATTGTACCTCCTTTGATAAATGGGATAAATACAACTAGTTCAAAAAAAAAAAAAAAAAAATGAAGAAAAGAAAATTTTTGAGACTCTTGAAAAAATTCGCACAATTTGACCTACAATCATGTAGCATGTGACCAAAATTAATGCAAATGATATGAAAATATAAAAATATTGAAGTCAAAATATATATTTCAATATAAAAGAGATAAAAACATAATTTTTTTCATTCATATAAGTAACGAATTTCTGATGAAAAGAGAACTAAAGTGTTATATGAATTAAAAACTTAGTGAAAATCCATTATAATTATACTAAATTTATAGAACTTATTATATATATATATATATATATATGTATATTTTAAATCTCAAGAGGTAACTGTATTTTATCATTCTTTTAAAAATGATGGGCATTTACATATGAGAAATTATTTAATACTTGTGAAGTAATACTCTAGTCCATTTATAGATTGAAACTTGATACTTTGTCTCCTAAAATTTTAACACAAAAGTAGTGTTCATGATTTAGATCAATAACTCATCATTTAGAGCATCACCTAAACTTACTTCAAGAATATTGAATAATTTCTCTTTACATACCCATTGAGAATGAGCAAACTCACACTGGAGTAGTACATGAACTACAGATTCCTCATAAATCTGACAAAATGGAAAGAACACTTCTTTTAATTTAATCATAAACCCTCATCTCTACTAACAGAGCTCAGACCCAAAGTTTCCATAATAGATTAGCTACTAACTTATCTTCCCAGACAAACAAATCCCTTCTAAATTCAAAGGTAAATTATAAATACATTCCTTGTGATTTATTAAAAATATAGATTTTTTCTGTATACATTTGAGAAATTATATTCAATATTTTAAAGTTTTCAATCACATAACAAATGACTCTTTTTTTAAGTAATCATCAAGTCAAATTAACAGAGTGTATGATATAAGCAATAATTTATATTTTTTGAAATACCTATACTAAGCTTTATAAAGTTGAACATTTTATTTTCCATTATCTTTCGCCTATCTCATCTTCATTATTCCCATTTTCTCTAACATCACTTTGACCAACCATACATCTCACCATCCTCTCCTACTCTTGATTAGCAACACCGTTGTTATTATCTACTAGCATTTGGTGTGTTGACGATGAGGGTTCAAGAATATTGTGGTGATGTAGAGATAAGGATTTGGTGGTGAGTAGATGACAATGAAGGTAATATGATAGTTTCATTTTGGTATTAGAACTTTTTTTTTTTATAGATATATTGCACTACAGGAGATGAGAGAATTAACAGTGTTTAATTAACGGCGTTTTATTAAACGTCACGTTTGCTAATTTTTAACGGCCTTTTATAACGGCTGCATATTTTTTTAACCAAAACGGCACCGTTTTCTAGTTCAAGGTGTTTAAAAAACGCCTCCGAATGCTGTAGGTACACGCGCCCCTTTATGAAACCCTTTTTTTTTTAATCTGAGCCCGAAGTGTAAGAGCAATTTAGCGCACATCTCTCTCTCTCTCTCTCTCAGCGACGAAGAAGACGGAGGAGATCAATCGGCTGTTCTTGAAGCTTGAGTGTATAACACTGAGTCTTAGCTTGAATACGCACACATCTCTCTCTCTCTCTCTCTCTCTCTCTCTCTCTCTCTCTCAACCGTTATACGCACACATTTCTTCATCGAAGCTCCATCTGCACCTGCGATTTCGAAGATTCAGAGCTATTTCGAAGATTCAGATCGATTTCGAGATTCAGAGAGATTTCGAAGCTCCATCGCCACCGTCATCTGCACCGGCGAGGCAGCGAGCTCCACCGTCTCTCTCTCTCTCTCTCTTTAGCTCTATGAAATCAATGTTTTGAAGGCATTCTTACTTTATCCTCATTTGCAGAGATTCAGAGAGAGGCATTCTGACTTGATCCTCATTTACTGAACTTTAATCGGTACTCTCTCTCTCTCTCTCACTCTATTTCTTTAGAATTTTATTGCATGTATAGCATTTGTATACATCAATATGTGTGTTTGTTGAATTGTTGAATTGATTTGTTAGGTTCTTTTTTGAACTAAAAGAAACTTCTACACTAATTTTCATAGACAATTTGGATAAATAGGGGGCTTTTTCCATATTAAGCCTCTTTTGCATCTTATTTCCCAAACTACGTCTAGTTTGGACGGATTTCCCAAAGTAGGCTAAGGCGCTATTACAAATCGCGCTTTCACTGTTTGGAGCCCAAAATTTGATGAATAGTGATAGCGCTATTGTAAAACGCGCTTTTAATTAAGAAATCGCTGTTTCAAATCGCGCTTTTAACATAAAAAATTTTTGTGAAGAAAACACTATTTGAAATCGCGCTTTCACCGTGCATATAAATTTTTTTTTTTTTAGAAAACGTTATTGCAAATAGCGTTTCTACTGTTGAAACACAAACCAAAACCAACCCACACTCTGACACACACACACCCATACACCCACAACACTGAAGCATTGAAATAGTATAATTTTTATATATAATAATAATTTATAATAATCAATTATATAATTTTTATAATTTTCGTAAATATAAATCATTTTTATGTATGTAAGGGTAAAAATTTTTATAATCAAAAATAATTTTTGCAATTTTTATAATCAAAAATAATTTATAAATTATCAAAAATAATTTATAATACGTATGTATTATAAAATTTTTATAATAATTTATAATACGTATGTATTTACTTTAAATAAATTATATATAATACGTATGTATTATATATATAATTTTTATCTATTTACTTTAAATAAATTATTTTTTATACGGATGTATTATATATATAATTTTTATATATTTATATATTTACTTTAAATAAATTATTAATAAATATATAATAATTATTTTGTAAAATAAATTAGGGGGTTTTTTTTTAAGCTCCCTAATAATAACAATTTTATGCATAAAGGACATTAAAAAATGTAATACTGCCTCAGGTCCCTAACCAAAATACCCGCGCATTTTATCAATTTCTTGGACCAAAATACCCTACGTCTGTTCATCTTTAGATGAGTTGATTTTTTTGACCTGTCTACTGGATATTCTCCTTTGTGATGCTGGTACTGGTGTTGGGTATTTTCCGGCGAGTACGAAAACAAATTCAGCAAAACAAAAGCACTAAGTTTGGCAAATTTGATTTTCTGGGTAAACAAACAGAGTGGAGTGGAGTTGATAGATGTATATATATATATGATACATACATATATATATACAATCTGTTGCTTACTGTCTTGACTAGTATATATATGATAATTAATCAATTAAGACCATTTGCAACCATAATCAAACAGTCACTCTTAGTTATCTTATCTATGGTTGCAAACATATATATATACAATGTCAGCACATATATATATATCCAGTGTTGAATATAACATCTTCAGGCTCAAAATTTCTCTGAGTGTTGAATATAATGTCTTTTGATTTTTTGGGTTTAGTAGAATTGGAGTTGTTTCTGGAAAAGCAATATTTGGACCCCTACTTGAAGAATATTGGAAAAAGAAGCTTGAGGAAGAGGCAGCAGTAGAGGAAGGCTTAAAGTGATCCAGAGAAATTTGAATTTTCTCTGGATTCAACCCAGAGAAATTCATAGCATTAAGTTTAAAGAAAATCTATCACAAACTCATAGAAGAACTATTAATTTGTTTGTGCAGGAAATTGTGATTGAATCAGCAGCAGCAAAACCAAAGACAAATTGATCAAATCAGAGTTTTATCGTTCCAGAGAAATTCTGGACCAGAGAAATTTGAATTTTCTCTGGGTTGAATCCAGAGAAATTCTTTGGAAGTCCAGAATTTCTTTGCTTCCAACTGATGATGGGTTGCTTTCCTTCCAACTGTCAAAATTGAACTACTTTCATGTTTTTGGACTTTGCTTTCCTTCCAACTGTCAAAATTGAACTACTTTCTTTGGACTGTTCTTGTGTTCTTGTTTTTGTAAATTTCTCTAGCTTGCTACATTTGTGTTTCTCTATTGTGTAATTTTATCTGGCATGTTTATGTTTCTTCATTATTTTCTCAAGCAAATTATCTGTGGCTTACTACTCTATTGGTGTGTCTAATTTTCTCTAGCATTTATAATTTTCTTTGGCCAAATTACTTTTCTTACTTGTGTGTCTAATTTTCTCTGGCAGCATTTATAATTTTCTCTGGCCACATTATGTTTATGTCTTGTGTCTAATTTTCTCTGGCATGTTTATTTTGTTCAATGCTCCATTTCCTCAAAATTTCTCTGTTGTGTAATTTTCTCTGTCATGTTTATGTTGCTACCTTGTAATTTTCTCTGTTGTGTAATCATTGCTACCTTGTAATTTTCTCTGGGATTTAATGTTTATGTTTTCATTCTATAGAAATGGCAAAGCGCAGAAGCAGCACAACCCCACAAACCCCGAAAAAGAAACCAAAAGTCTCTGTGTCTGCGTCTTATGATCTTAGATCAAAACGCAGTAGCAGCACCAGAACACCACAAAAAAAACAAGTCCAAGTTGAAGAATCAATAAGCATCAAGATCAAGACACCAACTTCAAGGGTGATTTTCACTCAACTACAAGCTTAACATTTTCTCTGTCATTTTCATTGGATTATAATAACAAACCTACGATTTTCTCTATACTACAAAGAAAAGTCCAAAAACATGAATATTGCAAAAAAAAAAAATGAAAAGTGCAAAGAAAACATATCAGAAAACTTTGAAAAGTGCAAACATATAAAAACACAACATATAAGTCCAGAGAAATTTGTAATACTTATCATTTGTAATACAATCATATGATTTTCTCTGGACTACAAAGAAAAGTCCAGAGAAATTTGTGAACTTATATTCACTTTCAATATAACAAAAACAAAAACACATTAACATCAAGAGGCAAAAATATATTAAACACAAGCACATAAAAAAATCACAGAGAAGATCTGTTATGTTCACAAAACATTCAATTCAAAAAATTTAAAAAAAAAAAACAAAACACTTACTACTCTATTGCTACGTCTGTAAATTTCTCTGCCTACTTACAATTTTCTCTGTGATTTTCACTACACTACTAGCTTACAATTTTCTCTGTGATTTGAGTTCAATTATAGTAACAAACCTGCAATTTTCTCTGCACTACACAAAAAATGCAAAGTTGTAACGCCCTCAAAAATAAACCCATAATACATAATATTAACATGCGGAATTATAAGGAAATAAAGTATCTTATTCCATTCATCAGAGTACCATGAAATAAAAACATCATAATAAATGCCCTATGGGCTTACATCTTGCCAAGCCAACACTTGGACATAATTCCATGAATTCTAACTCAAAACAAATAAAGCCCTAGGCTTGAAAGTTTACAAGTTGTTCAAATAAAACAAATAAAATAAAGCAAGTCTTCGAGTCCAAATCCTCACAAGCTAAGTCCTTGGAGGTAGTGAACCACCTGAACCTGAAAATGAAGTTCCCATATAGGGTGAGCCACAGCCCAGTAGAGAAATACTAAACCAAGCATAAGAATTAACTAAAGCATTAGCATTCGATACATGGTTAACACAAGATAATCAATTTCCAATTTCATGACACGAATGTCTATATTGTCTATGACATATCGTCTATGACACCTTTCACTTTCCAATATTTATTCAACTTTCCAATTATATCATTATGGCTCAGAACCTGGCCAACTATAATAGTGATCCAGATGTCACAAAAATAAATGAGACTAAAGCTCAAACCACAACACTTCCATACTTCCAACTGATACACATTATAATGATGTATCATATCAACAACAAATAGCAATATTGCTATTATCAATAAGCACACATATGAGTGATGCTACTGGAGTCCATCCCCTATCTCCTCCCAAACAATAAAAACACTTCAATATAAATAAGCACACATAAAAGTGATGCTAATGGAGTCCATCCCCTATCTCCTCCCAAACAATAAAACACTTCAATATAAATAAGCACACATAAAAGTGATGCTAATGGAGTCCATCCCCTATCTCCTCCCAAACAATTCCGGTTTAGAGGTCCATCCCCTATCTTCCCCTAAACCGGGGAGTTCATCCCCTATCTTCTCCAAACAACATGCATATGCAATGAAATACACAATTGCCATATACAACACATAATCAATACAAGTAATGTTCTGTATTAATTCAACAGTCAACATAAGTGACTTAATTCCAGTTATACCTAAGCCACATGCAAGGTCTACAACAATCACGACTATCCTCCACCGATAGCCCAAACAGTTATTTCTAAACAAGAAATAAATACAACAATGAATGTAAAATCAACATTCTCATAGGTAAGTATTTAAACTACCCAACTTCATGAATTAAACCCAATTCCACATTTTTCCCTTAAATTAATTATACAAATTAATCTAAGCCAAAACCCTAAGGTTTCTCCCAAAATCACCAAACTACCCCCACATACCAAAATACCAACACTTAGGATTAAAGCGTATAAATGGAGTAGGAAATCCGTACCTCGAAGCAAGAACCCAAAAAGAAGAAGACGGAAATGATAGCCCAAACTTGAAAATGCTCCAAACCAACAATTGCTCAGATTAAATGAAAGCCCTCACTCTCCTCTATCTTATTTGTAAAGTAACTAGGGTAAAAACACACCCTAACTAGATCAAACCTAGGAGAGAAGATGAGTTGGGAGAGAGAGAACTCGTAACCTAGGGTTTTATAAACTGAAAGGGGCTGAAAAACTGTTTTAAAACACGAAATCACGATTTTATACTCAGCCGCCCCGCTCGAGCGGACAAAACCCCGCTCGAGCGGACACTCACAGACTCCCGCTCGAGCGGACACTCCCACGCTCGAGCGGCGGATGCACCCTCCCAGCATCTCGACAAACCAGGTCCCCGCTCGAGCGTCCAAATACCCGCTCGAGCGGCACTCACACACTCCCGCTCGAGCGGCCCAACTCTCGCTCGAGCGTCCAACCCTGCACAAGAAATACTGAATGGGTGTTTTTCCCGCTCGAGCGCCAAAACCCCCGCTCGAGCGGACAAGCCAAGATCTGGGCAACTAGTTTTGGTTCCTAAGCTCAACCAACCTGTTCCAAACCCGCCCAACACATCCTATAACTCCAAAATAAGAAAATATAGGACGACAACAACCATAATACAACAAATATAACAGCGGAATCCACGGAACGTAAGTCCGGATACAATAATCAAATGGGAAAAGACCGGGGTCGCTATAAAAGTGAACAAAAAACAGAGCACAAAAACGCAGAAAAACAGAGCACCAAAAAGCAACTCATAAGCATGTTGACAGAGAATGAAAAAGCAACTCCAAAAATCAATATCAACTCCATCAAAAATTCATCAATAACAGATAATGAAAAATTAACTTCAAAAATAAAAAACAACTACACTGAGTTCGTCTCTCTCACATTGATCAAAACAAAAAACAAAAACCTAATTCAACACCTACACGATCAAATCAAATCAAAAATTGAAAACTTATCTAATTCAACTCCCCATGAAATCAAATCAAACACAATGAACCAGATTTCAACTCCTACACGATCGATCAACACCTACAAACAACGAACATGATTTCAACTCGTACAGGATTTCAACACCTACAAAAACCCTAGAAAATCTCCGCAAAAATCTGAATCGTCAAGTTCATCCTCACGTAATCTCCCACAAAATATCAATATGATCTTTAGCTGCCAAATTCAAAATAACGTATATTATAAACAAGGGTAAGACAGGTATTTTACACTCTAAAATAACATTGAGGGACCTTAGGCTACAAAAGAACACATTGTGGACCTAATCCATTAATAAAAGTTGGATAGGGACCTTAAACCGATTTTCCCTTATTTAAATCTTTACATTTTTGATTTAAAATTTTTTACAGTAAACCCATCTTCACATTTTATAATACGTATGTATTATTCAAAAATAATTTATAAAAATTTATAATTAATACGTATATAAATAATTTAATACGTATCTTCACATTTACATTTACAGTAAACCCATCTTCACATTTACATACGTATGGTTTAAGGGTAAAAATTTTGATAAATGATAAATCAAACCATCCATAACCTAAAATTTTTTACCCTTACATACTTATGGTTTAAATAATTTATAAAAATTATTGCCATACGTATGTAAAAATTGATTATAAAAATTGCAAAAATTATTTATAAATTGATTATAATCTTTATAAATTATTTAAAAATTATTTAAAAATATATAATAAATAATTATTAATAAAAATTATAATCAATTTATTTTATAAAGTAATCAATTTATTTTACAATCAATAATTTTTATTAATAATTTATTTTATAAATAATTATTATATATTTATTAATAATTTATTTAAAGTAAATATATAAAAATTATATATATAATACATACGTATTATATATAATTTATTTAAAGTAAATACATACGTATTATAAATTATTATAAAAATTTTTATAATACATATGTATTATAAATTATTTTTTATTATAAAAATTGCAAAAATTATTTTTGATTATAAAATTTTTTACCCTTACATACGTATTATAAATCAAACCATCCATAACCTAAAAATGATTTATATTTACGAAAATTATAAAAATTATATAATTGATTATTATAAATTATTATTATATATAAAAATTATATTATTTCAATGCTTCAGTGTTGTGGGTGTGTGTGGGCGTGTGTGGGCATGTGTGTATGTCAGAGTGTGGGTTGGTTTTGGTTTGTGTTTCAACAGTAGAAACGCTATTTGAAATAACGTTTTCTAAAAAAAAAAAAAAATTTATATGCACAGTGAAAGCGCGATTTCAAATAGCGTTTTATTCAGAAATTTTTTTTTATGTTAAAAGCGCGATTTGAAACAGCGATTTCTTAATTAAAAGCGCGTTTTGCAATAGCGCTTTCACTATTCATCAAATTTTGGGCTCCAAACAGTGAAAGCGTGATTTGTAATAGCGCTTTAGCCTAGTTTGGAAATTCCGTCCAAACTAGGCCTAATTTGGGAAATAAGATGCAAAAGAGGTTTAATATGGGAAAAGCCCCGATAAATAGACACGATGTTGGGCCAAAAAAGATGATAGTTCAACAAAAATTTAACCGTAATTGTGAATCAATATTCTGGAAATACATATTAGATCACAGAGCTACAAAACAAACATTTGTTTGCCTCTGTTCATGTAATTACCTATATATTCACCATTTACAAATGCAACCATTGAGTGGCCAAGGTTTGCTATTTGTAGGACTGGGTTAATATCAGAATGCATTGGTAAGTCACGGCAATCAAAACGTATGCTGCAAGATGAATTCAACAAACATGTCAGATTTGTGGAAAGTTTAGAAAGAAAATTGTGAAAGTTGAGTAAGATAGGATTACCTGGTGCTGTACCAAGCATAGTCTGAGGTATCTTTAGTCAAGCTATAGAGCTCCAATGGAGACTTGCTTTTTAGTGGTAATTGGTGTATGTTTGGAATACTTTCTTGGGACATTTCCCGTTTAAGATTTTGTGCATTCTTTGATGGATGGAAATTCCTTGCATAAATATGTGTAGGAAGGTGAGTGTCATTAGCAACATATGAAAACAAAAGTTTGAAGAGAGGACTATCATTACAAATTTTGGAAGCACAGATACACAGTTGAAGTGTGTGTTTTTTTAGAAGGCCACAGTTGGGGTGTTAATTAGGTTGTTTGGGCAAATTAAAGTTCGAGTTTGAAATCTGACCATAAATGGGTCCAATTATAGTATGTTTTAAAATCTTAGCTCACAAGCAAATGGAAGTCAAGGTTTAGGGACTTCCAAACTTGTATTGAGAGAAATCATAAATTTAGATGTCCTAACTTCCATTTTTTTAAGTTTTTGTTCAAAGTGATAAAATTTTAGTTTCTATTTTATTTTCTTTTTCTCCTCAAATGCCAATCCAAACACAATCATAGTGTTGCATCTGATCTTTAATAAAGTTTAGTGTGTAAAAATTGGTCACTATGATTTTAATGAAAAGTTGAATTGGTGAGAGTATAAATTTGTACAAGCATAAAGTTGCTTCATTATAATTGCAGGTTCAAATTACAAAAACAATTTTATTCCTCGTAAAGTAAAATTGTGTATGTCTAGTATTCCAATATCATATCATATATATCAATTAATTTTTTCTCACAATTATATTAATTAAAAAAAATATTTCAAACGTATTAATATTTCTCACAATGAGATTGAAGAGAATACAAGGTTAGACAACATGGCTGAATATGTTTCTGGGAAAGTAGGGAAGAATGGAAGAAAAGCCTTGAATGTTGCATGGACGAAATTACTCAAGCACACCCTCGTGGGAAGGAAGTGTATGTGTTAGACACCAAATTTACTGACCTTCAACAACCCTGTAGATGAACTCCAGAATCTATATATATTAGCCAACACAACAGACATCATATTAACCTCCATCTGTGTTTCTGGTAAAAGAGAAAAAAAAAATCATGATATACGTAACTAATATATGTAAATATGTAGCAAATGGAAAATGTGAGGAATTATCCTGATCTAGTTGCCGGCAGTGGCATCTAATTCTATATATCTAACCTTAACAATATCTTTTGAGGATTGCACAATGAAAGAATCTATTAAAACATAGAATTTTCGAGAGATCAATCCGCCATAAATTAAATACGTAGATATTAAATGTAATAGAAAAAAACACCCAAAAACTAACTCACCAATACTTGAGCCTTGAAACAATCCTTGTTTCTCAACTCAAGGGTAAATGATTCGTAAGGCAATTCCAAACTTCCCTACTCACCCAAACCCTCTTAATCTTGTTTGTCCCTAGAATTTTCATAAATCTTTGTATTTATAGGTAAACCCCAAAAAATCTCAGTCCCCAAACAAATAGAAAAACTCTATACGCATGTTGGATCCCAAGCTAAGTCTGAACCCCACAAATTGACCCAATCACATGTTACAAATCCAATAACTATACTGGCCTGTTTATTTTTGCTTCTCTCCCTCACATTTCTTTTCTTTTCTTTTTTTAATTTTTTAAATTTGACTTTCTTTGTGCTTGCTTTCATTTGAAGACATAATAGTTTGGTCTTTATTGATTGATTTAAGAGAGCAATGTATTTCTTAAATCTATCATAATTTATCAAGAGCATTGTAGAAACTTTTGGTTTCTTCATTAATATGCTTCATACTAGATATGCCTCTAGTATGCTTGATAGTACAGATTTAGATTGCACCATCGGGATGCAATCATTAATGGTGCATGCATGCATAAATAGCCTGGTGGGTTCAATGTTTTGACTGTCTTGATGAATTCAAGTCAGTTTTATCATACACCTGTTTATCAAACTTAACAATTTGGAAATTTGAGAAATGTGGGTTATATATGGAATAATATATGAAAACTCAAAAAATAGCTATGGTGCTTTGAGAGGAGCAAGAAGAAGCACTCCACATGCTGGTAACCCTAATGCAAGGGACCAAGAATATAGAAACAAAAAAATATTAAGAAAAGTGGAGCGTGTGGTCTAAATTCATTAAAAGTGTGGATTCCATTACATGAGTTGAATTTGAACGGTATATATATATATTATTTTTTTATATTTTTATTTTGTCTGAATACTTGGTCTCTAGTATTATTGAGGTTGTAAAAGCAATATGAAAATGAGAAAACTAGTAACACATGCTTATAGGGTCAGGGTCAGCTAATCCACCCATCTTCAACCGTTTAACTAGTTATTACTTTAAATTGTCTAGAGCTACTATACAACTTAAGCCTCTTATTCAATGATAGGTTGTTGATTCACTTAGTAGTCATCCCAGTGTTCGGCCAATGTCACATCAACAACAATCTCATGCATTTTCATCCCAAGAGGTGAGCAATCATTTGATCAAAGCTTTTTTGACAATACAATATCTTATTAATTAAGACATGATGTGATTTGGTGTTGGAAATTAGTGAGCAAGCCAAATCAGCCACATAGTTTTATATATTAAGCTTTTAAATATGGCATGGAATTAAATTTATTTCATTTCTTGTACTTGTGATTTGGCTGCAACTGAAACGGAGCCTGATTTTGTCATGGACCTAGTCAGGTCTTTCTTATCAGCAATTGTGTAGTTGGTTAGAACATTCTGAGTCTAGCTATGAAGCACCGACACGTCCCCAAGGCCTACGTATGAGTGTCGGACACGTGTCGGACACGGACACGCGTCGGACACGCGATGGACACGTGTCCGACACTCTCTCTAACGTGTCCTCTTTTTTTTTTGAATTTTTGCAGTCGGAGACGCCATGGACACGCTGTGACACTTTCCGGACACGCCTGATGTGGATCGAAGCCCTAACTGAAAGAGAGAAAGAGATCGAGGGAGAAGAGGAGACAGAGAAATAGATCAAGGAAGGAGAGAAGACAGAGATTGAGGGAGGAGATGAGAGGAGACAGATAGAGAAAGAGACAAAGAAAGAGATAGAGGGAGGAGAAGAGAGGAGCCTAACCTGTTCAGATCAATGAAGAAGCTGAGGTATTTGTCTGTTCTCTTCTTCTTCGCCTCGTCCTCTTCTGTCTCCATCTTCTTCTCCTTCTTCTTCTCCTCCCTATTCTTCGACTTCTCCTGTTCTCTCTCTCTCTCATTTCACTTCCCCCTTTTGCTGATTCACTTTCCCCTCTTTTTTTTATTTCACCCGTTTCTCTCTCTCTCTCCCCTTTTTTATTTCCTTCACTCTTTTTTTTTTCTTTTTTATTTTTTCTTTTTTTTATCTTTATTTTTATTAAACCTAAAATTCATAAAATAAATTATTTTTATTTAAAAACACTCATTTTTTATTAATTTTTTTAAAAAAATATGTTTATTAATTTTATTATTATTATAATTGTATAAAAATTAATATTTTTTTTTATTTATTTTAGACATATAATAAATAAAATTAATTATATATATTAAACGTGTCCCCAGCGTGTCGTGTCCCCTATTTTTTAAAAATTTGCATTTTTACGTGTCCGTATCGTGTCCGTGTCGTGTCACGTGTCCGTGTCCGTGCTTCATAGGAGTCTAGTATGAATTCTGTAAGTGGGTTAATTTATAATGTCCCATTACATCATGGTTCTATCCGTCTGACCGTTCCATATTGAATGGAGACCCTTACCTCATGGTTAAGTTATAATTTTTTTTTGTTGGAAACCAAAAAAAGAAAAAAAAAAGAAAAAAAGAAAAAAAAAGGGGGTCCTAAGACCAATGATTGAATGATAGAATATGTTTGTGCATGTATTTCATAAATGTGTCCAATATTAATTTGGGCACAAATATTTGAATTTATTTTTTATTTTTGGGTTTTTTGATAATACTAAAGTTTGACAGAAAGAAAAGATTTAAGGCTGGAATTGTTAACTCGTTGATATTATGCCTATCAAGATGGCTCGGTGGTGATGTAATGTTTCATTATAAAATGAACTTCCAGTTGTAATGTTTGAGATTGAACCAAAATGGGGACAAATATAATAGATAGAAATTGTGATTTTGTATTCTTATTCCTTTCTAGTGATGAAACTCACAAAAGAATAGGCCTTATTGATTCTACATGTTCAATTTGTAACTTTCGTTTATGATGCCATTACCTTTTTTTTTTCTTTTTTTTTTTCTTTTCTGTGTTATGTCATTAGTCCCTGCAAAGGCATTTCTTAACTTTCCATACCCAGCAAGGCCATCACTAATTTCTTTAATGTAGATGTCTTAAAAATAACCAATGCACTAAAGCTTGCTTTGAAGAAGTTGAGGATCTTGTTTAATGTGTGTTTTGCAGATAACATTATAACCTGTAGCTTTTCTAGTTCCATTTGAAAGTTGAAGTCTCATATACACTGAAGAAGGGAGCAGTGTTTTGAAATGATTTTAAGCACTGTAGAATTATTGGCATCTTTTCATTTAGCTGATTTTTAGTAGTCATGGAAGTAGTGTTTTCATTTATGCTATTTTCCTATTCTATGAATCCAATTGTTAGAAAGATATGCTGGCCACTTAGTTATGCAGATTTTTATAGTAGATGGAGCTTTGTGATTTAAAGTTGCCAGATGTAGAGAGGGAGTGTATTACTTTACATCAAACTCCTTTCAAAGTGCATGGGAAGGATGTCATTAGTGGTGTTGGGGAGTTGATTCCAACTACTATTTAAGCATGAATATTGAGGATGAAAGAGTTATCCATATCTGAATGTCTCCTCGTGTCATTAGATGTTTATGGGTTTCACTTGTATTGGCAATGCTCTTTTTCTCTGAAAATGTACATAGGATAGATTAGGGACTTTTGAATTCTAAAGGAGAAGTGACTCCAAAATATTTTGGCTCATCTTTGGTGTTTGTGAATTGGGTTTTGCTATATCTTTTCTAGTTCAAACTTTGAAATTCTGATTGCTGGTTCAGGTGTGTAATTGAATATATTGATTGGATGAAACCATTTATTTGCATCACTTTTATTAATTTGCTTTGCAAGTTCTGATTCATATTTCCTAGTAATTGAATCACTTTGGTTGGATGAAACCATTTAGTTGCATCACTTTTCCATGCTTTTGAGGTTGTGGAAGGATTTCACATCGTAACATATTATTATTATCTCCTTGCTGTTTTTAAAGTTGCATATCTTTCAGTTATATCAAGTATACTATAATAATTACATTTTTTGGTCCAAGTATAATGCAGGTTGTTTTTGACTTTGTTCTACTGCTGGGACATTTGCTGCTATTTTGGGAACAGTCGGAGCTGATTTTTTTGTTGAATTAATGGGTTCTTTCCAGGGATTTTGTATTTTTCTGCTGCTCTATTCTGGAACTTATATTCTACAGGAGAGAGAGAGAGAGAGAGAGAGAGAGAGAGAGAGAGAGAGAGAGAGAGAGAAAGAGTCAATTTGTGTTTTAAGACAATTCTAATTGCCTTCTATATTAGATTGTTGTTGGATGATTGAGACCCCTGTTGCTTTTCTTTTGGAGGGGTAAAATGGCATGCTTTTTGGCCTTTCTGCCTGCTGTTTGTTTAATGAGAAATCAGTAAGCATGTTGGGAAAAACAACTATTTGTTCTTGCACTTCTTCCCAATTTAATTTTATTATTTTTTCAACACTCAATTGAGAATTTATATCTGTGGAGATCATATGATATGCTTGCTTTAATTCCTCTGGTTTTGGGCATTTCTTGTGGATATGGATGTTGGGTGAATGGCAATGTTAAGTTGGATAAGCTTCCATTCTCACAATATTTTATGTACACTAATGTAACAGGAAGGCTTTTAAGCTCACTATTATGGTGTGGCCTATTATAGGCTGTAGGAAGGCTTTTAAACATAGCAACTTCATATTAGTGCTATTTTTCAGTTTTATTACAGGTATTTTTTTAGTTCAATCACATAAAAATTAGCACAATTAAAAAAAAAAGGCTATCGCGGCGTTTTTTAAAACGTCGCTAAATAGCACACCGATGGTTGGATATTTTTGAAAAAGGAGATATGATGCCTTTTAAAACATCGCTAAATAGCATGGTTTACCCTTATAAGAACTTTTAGCGGCGTTCTTAAAAAACGCCGCCTATAAGAACTTTTGGGACTTATAGCGGCGTTTTTTAAACGCCTCTAAAACCCTTTTTCCTGCAGTGTTGGTTGCAGAATTTTTTTTTTTTTTTAACAAGGGGTATTTATAATTTCTAGAATATAATAGAGAAATCTAGATTTTTGATAAACTTTAGGAAGTACTAGTGGTTGGGCACGTACGGGGCACGTGGCACGTGATTTTTCATCAATTGTTAGTACTGTAATTATGCATGTCTTTTATATTGGTATGTGATATGTATACAAAGTATGAATATTTGTATGGATAAATTGATTTGAATCCAAAATACAACTAAGCAAGAAATAAATACATATTCAGCTGAAGAATTTAAATGATAAATGAGAAATTTTATAAATATAAACATTAATTTATAGCTAGATTGTTGATATCACAATTTTATCTTAAACAATAAATAAGAAGTATGTGTCACGACCCCAAACTGCCCCTAGTAGAATGGTGCCGTGATGGCCAGTAATCCGAGATTACCGAAGGCCAACTTTCAAAGATCACACACAAACAGAGTATACATATGGGGCTAACATGTGCGGAAGCAATATGTTTAAATCTAATTAGTCCTTAAGAGCCGTGCATAAGTCAAATGAAAATGGCATACATCTTTACATAGCTTTACAACTTGAATACAAACAAAATAGAATACATATTACATCTTGACAAAAGGGCTTCACAAGCCGACATAAACAAAATACATGAAATACAAGGTCAAAAGCATAATCTTCATGGTTGCCGACATCCTTGATGCCGACCTAACATGCATACAAAACATCGGGCACAAAACACATATCTCGGCGAAGCCGACTTCTTGCTTGTTACCTACATATATATAGAGAGGGTGAGCTTGGATACTCAGTGAATGGTACAAGTAATAAAGGGTTTAATGAATGATTCCCGAGGTCTTTATCAAAACCATACATAACATAACTTGTACAAAAACATAGAGATCTTGTCAAAACAATACATATATCATAGCTTGTTCAAAACATGTACTTGGGGTGATGACATTCCGGGCAAAACAAAAGCATAACCTCGGCATCGAGCACACCCGTTCATAGTCCGTCGGTGGCCGATATCTTAACAAGGGTGCTACTTGGGCTTAACGTCCCCTAGCACGAAAGGACGGTGCTACCTGGGCTTAAAGTCCCCTAGCACGGAAGGACTATGTTACTTAGGCTTAACGTCCCCTAACACGAAAGGACGGTGCTACCTGGGCTTAAAGTCCCCTAGCACGGAAGGACTAAACTTGATGTGCTACGAATGCTTATAGTCCCTTAGCACGTACGGACTTAACTTGATGTGCTACGAATGCTTATAGTCCCTTAGCACGTACGGACTTAACTTGATGTGCTACGAATGCTTATAGTCCCTTAGCACGTACGGACTATGTTACTTAGGCTTAACGTCCCCTAACACGAAAGGACGGTGTTACTTAGGCTTAACGTCCCCTAACACGAAAGGACGGTTCCAAGAATGTCATCCAAAACAAAGCTTATACTTGATACATAAAATAAGGGTAATCATTCATACTTAACAAATACTTTCAAAACAAAGCAAAGCAAAGCCTTTATCAAAACGTATAACATAGCTTTATTAAAAATACCACTCACTTAGTTCTTGGGACGTCGGGGTCAAAGCAAAGGTCCAAGTCCTACAAACACATAGCAAAATCTACTGAATGCACTTCTCAAAACAAGTCTTACATGCATGCAAATGATCTCGGGAAAACATGCTGGAAGTCAAAACACTGTTTTACATGTCAGGAAGACATGCTGGGTACCAACCAGGTCTTTGCCGAGGTCCCACACCACCTGGCCGAGGTGTGGTTACCTAGGCTTCGGCGTGCGGCTGCATGCCGAGGTTCATGCGAGACAACTAAAGGTGTAAATGATCATGCAAGGTAGGCCAAGGTGAGATACGATGCTTGGCCTAAGTGTAAGGTCTAGGTAAGAGTGATCTCGGTGACTACACTTCGGGAAGTGAAGTCTGGAGATCTGGGTTTCCACCCGTGAAGAACATGAAGAACATGAATGAGATGAATGCCAAAATCATAACTTGTTTATACAAAATCTGGGTTTTCATGCTATGAGTTCAAAAACATGGACCTGGGCACCCATACTTGAAGATCATATGAAAACAAACACGAAAACATGCATCTTGGCATGAGCTTTCGGATCAAAACATGACTTTTCTTGAAGAACACTTGAATACTATTTTCTCTTTCTAAAACCGAACTTCAAAGCGATGCATGGCTTACAAATCATATTCAATCATGCAATGCAATATCATAAACATAAAGAACACATAAGCGGATCAAGAATCTAACCTTAGAACACGGATCTAACGGTTCTATCTCTAGGGATCAAGCTTGGAAATCCACTCTTCCTCAAGAACTCCTCTCCCTCTTCTAGAGCTTCTCTCTCCTCTTCAAAACAAAGATAGAACAAATGATAGGTTTCTCTCTCTCTGCCGGCTGATTTAACACTCAGCTCGGACACGTGGCAACAGTTGGTTGGTTCTCCTCAAAAAGGTGATAGATTGACAAGACTTGTGTAAGACAAAGCGTACTCAACAAGCTAGGCGGCAAGGCACTCCGGCAAGTGATGACATCGTCTAAGGACAAAGCTTCGGCAACTAAGATGACAATGACCTCGGCTAGGAAGGACAACACTTGACTAAGCTGTGCCACACCTTGGCCTAGATGTGCCACACCTCGGTCTAGGTCATACCACTCCAGGACAAGATCACTTCGGTACAAAGATAACATCTCGGCCTAGATAATACACATCTCGGCCTTGGCGATGAACACCTCGGCCTTGGCGATGAACACCTCGGCCCAGATAGTGACATCTCGGCCAATATGCCTTGGCGAAAGGTGGAGGTCAGACAAAGTGGTTCTAGGCTTAAGATGACCTCGGCTAGGAATGACTTAGGCTTGACATGACCTAGGCTTAACATGACTTAGGCTTGGCGACAACAAAGAAGGAACAAAGAATGCAAGCAACACTTGAGCAGCAAGGCAAGATTCATGAACGCAACCTAACATGGTAAATCATATAAATGCATGCAAGCATGACTAAGACATGAATGTGGGTTGTTACAGTATGTTTTTTAAATATATAGTATTATACAAATCTTTTTCTATCAACTTCCCATTTCAATTTTTTATAATCCGTACCTGTAATACAATTGAAGTTATGAAATTAAATGAACAATTACACAATTTTGTTTAATAGTTTATCTCATAATACAAATTCATTGAACCTACTATTACATATTATTTGCATAATATTGGTATAAGAATACATTAATATCAATGTGTAATATATTTTTGTACATCAAGAGTTGTTGAGTCTCACGTGCCTTGAATATCTTGCATGATGAAAAATATAATATTAGTCATTTAGTATATTTTCATTTATGTAGAAAATGTGGAATAGTTTTTTTAAGAACATAGAATGATATCGTAACTGAATATTTTGATCGATATATGAATTTCATAATTGTTTTTACGATATTTATAGATCCATGCTTATAAGTGTTTGTAGGGTCACTTTCATGAAACTGTTAAGTTACATAATTTATTATGGTATTTGCAAGTAATCAGCATACAACAAAAGTGATCGAAACTTTTTATGCGATGTACTTATTTTTTGCATCATTGAGTTGTTGCGATAATGTTTGAGTATCATTTGATTTTAAAATGTGTGCATGAGGTATACTATTTTTCTTGAAATTCACATAAGATAGGACAATTCTTACTTCAGCTAGTCTAACTTTACTCGGAGAGCATATTGCAATAGATTTTCTGTAGTTTTTTATATTATTTTTTATGAATCTCAAAATCTATTTTTCCTCAATAATGCCTTTTTTCTATGAGGAGAAAAAAAAAAGTATGAAGGTGTTTTGCAAAATCTTAGTTTGTTATTGAAAGTGTTTGTTGTAGACATTTGTTTGCATGACATGTATGTATATATGTATTGAACATAAGTTGATAGGAGAATAATATACAATTCCATAATTTTTCCTAACAAATATAACTATATTACTAAAGTAATACATGTTAGAAAATTAAAGAATCCGATGGTAATATAATATTACAGATTAACAATGTATGAATATAGTAATATATAAAAATTTACATTTATATTTTTTTTATATATTTATATATGTAGACATTGACATATATAAGATATTACAAAAGTAATATGTGAAATCTTTTGTAACAATATAATACAAGTAACAATGAGAAGTTAATTATTCATAATTAAATAGTTTGTTATAATGGAGATGTTTAGTGTTATATTTTTGTGTGTATGCACAATTTTTAATTAGATTATTAAATTCACATAAAAATTGAAGAGAATTTGTGAATAATTTGTGTAAAATTAGAGATTAGTGAAAAAAGATTTCAAGAAAGAGAAGATTATAGTGTTTGGTTTGGTTTATTTTTTCAAACTTTTGTTTTGAATTTTTTGATTTTCATTTTTTTTGACACTTTTTTTTAATAACCTTTTATTTTCTTTTTAGATTCACTTAATTTAAAATTTTTATTTTTTAATTTTACTTTTAGATTTAGATTCACTTAATTTAAATACACTTAGAAAATAATTTGTTGTGTATTATTTTTGGAAAAAATTAATAATAATAATAATAATAATAATAATAATAATAATAATAACAACAAATATATATATATATATATATAATAAAATCAGTACATGTTTGAATTTATAAAAATTTTTTACCAATATTTTAATTTTTAATTCTATTTAGATTATTAGATATTAGATTTTCATGTAAAAGTATAATTTAAATATAAAATATGAAGAAATTCAAATATCTTTAATCACCAAAACTGAGAAAATATGAAAAATCAAAAACTAAAAAACAGATTTAAAAAATAAAACCAATGAAAGTGGTTCTTGTTTAGAATTTTGACATCATACCTTGGTTGTTAAAGTACCATATAAAATATTACAATTCATAAAATATAATTTAAACAAAAAAGAAAGGATATGAAGATAACCTGTGAATTTTTTAGATGTAACACAAATCTCTATTTTAAAAATACATGCGCTTTCCTCTGTCTAGATTCGAATGAATGCACACAACTTTAAAATTCAACCAAAATTATTCACAGTGATTTGATCCGTGATGAACAATTGTAAATATTATGTATATCAATATAGAAGCAGATACAAAAAATAAAATAAAAAAAGTAATTATTTTTTGTTCTTCAATCATCATCAATGTAAAAAATAGGGAGACGATTTTTTATTTATTTATTTATAAGAAGGGAGACATTTTTTTTATATTTATATAGGACTCTTGGAAGCAGATATATCATTTTTGAGTATTCAACTCCAAAAATAAAGAGATTGTTGATTTATACAGGACTCTTCATAATTTTTCAAAAATATAGTAGATTTGAGCGGGTAAAATTGGAATTTAAAAAATAAAATAAAAAACATGACAGATTTTTCACACTTTTATAATAGTAGTAGATAATTTACCCTAAATTCAAACTTCCAACACACAGTTCCATCCGAAATTGAAAACATCTCCTTAATAATGATGGTGGGTAGATAATACAGAAGTCTGTGGGAAAATTATACAATAGTCTCAAAGTACCACGTGACCATACTCCCTTACTAATCACCATTAATTCATTATTTCCATCATGTTCTTCAATTATTCTACACAAATAATTAATACTCCACCTTCTCTACCAATTATACTATCATGGAGCACCACGTGACCGTACTCCCGGACTACCAAATAATCACCCGAAATCTGTGACTCTATCCAAGCATCATGCCAAAAAACAAAATTGTATGAACTAGAAAACATCTCCTTAGGCCATCTTCAATCCTTCATCAAATGTTTCATCAACTTTAAATTTGATGAAAAATTAGTTAAAACGGTATTCCAACCGTTTGATCAAATCGATATCAAAGGAAGGGAGAGTTAAATTTTTCATCAAATCAAGGGAACTTTATCCATTCATCAAATTTTGTAATTAGCCGTTGGACTGGACGTCCTCCTGGACATCTTGTGTTCTTAAATCTCAAGAAGTGTATTTGCAATTTGGAAAACAAGAGACTTTGTTAATCAAACTTTTTATAAAATAAAAATAAAAATAAAGAACAAACTTCGACAATCCCACATTGGTGGAGGACAAGAGCATAAGGCATCCAAAACTCTATAAAAGCCTCAACCACAAGACCAAGTAATCAAATATATGGTGAGAAAAAAGCAAGAATTGTTGAGAACGTACATAGCTTATAGACGAGAACAAATCAGACAATTATAAAAATGAATGTTGAGCCAGTAGAATTTTGTGCTCATCAGATGTGCAGATACATATTCAGGAACAACATTTCCATACAGAGAGATTTGTTGGGATGCTTCTCCATTGGTTGATTGTCCACTCTTCTCTTCTTTCTCCTTGTACACAAGCCGGACTCCAACCTCCTTTATTTGAAAATTTTCATCATCTCCAACCACCGAAATGTTCAGTTCATCGCCGCCTTCCAATTGATTATCGAACTTCCAATAACTTAGCATTATCATGTCCTCATTAGTTTCTGGTTGGCCAGAGACTCATGGGCAATGGCTCTAAATCAGACTCTTGGCTTTATTACTGATAATAGTATGGGCACAATCGTAAACTTTTCGGTTACTTGAAAGTGCATAAATATAACACAAACTCATGCCTTTGATTTTGAAATTAACATATGATGGCACAATAAAAGATATTGAAGATCCTATGTTTTTCAAGTTGAACCAGGTTGGAACATTGCTTCTTGGAAGATACGCGTAGAATATATGTTTATCATGACATCCCTATGCCACAGAAAAAATAATTTAACATTACATATTGACTATTGTGAGAGAGAGAGAGAGAGAGAGATAGAGAGAGAGAGGACCTGCATGAGAAGCTTCCTTGCTTTCTCCTAGTCCCAGCTTGAAAGCATAATATTTGGGACTCCAATGGATCCCAAGGTGGAAAAGCCCAAATTGTTAATTATCTCCATGTCAACATTTTCTATGGGTTCTAACTTCAAGTAAGCTAGAATCTCAACAAGATTGTCACACATTTAACATTATAGATCTGGTTTGAACATGTTCCGAACAAATTGATTATGATGAAATATTTTATATTCTATGGTTAATGGATGTGATTCAAAAGTTATTTTCTCCAACAATGTACATGTTGTGCACCACAATTCTTTTAAATTATGTTGCACTACAAGTGACCAGAGCCTTGTGCACCCACTTAAATTAAGAATCTCAAGTCTAGTAAGAGCTCTAATGCAATCTGGGAGAGTACAAATTGGATTACAACTCAAATTCAATCTCTACAATGATGATAGGTTGCTAAGATCCCTAGGGAAATCATCATTTGATAGATAGCACCACTCAAGACTCAAATGTACCAAGGACCAAGGTAGAAGAACCCATGAAACATTTAACTTCTTATTGGCTTCAATAGAGAAGGCCACATAAATGAATGCCATGGTTTGACCACCTTAGCGGTAGAGACTAATCTACTTATAGGAATTTCATTTGCACGGAGTGTTGTTAGAGACTCCATAGTCCCCATCTCTACTGGTAATTCCTCAAGATTTGAACAACCTGAGATGTCAAGTGTTTCCAAACTTTTTAGCATCTCAATGCTTCTTGGAAGCTTCCTCAAATTTTTACAATCTCTTAAATTTAACAAAACAAGTCTATGGAAATGTCCAATGGATTCATGAACCTCAAACAACCTTGCACAATTCTTAAATATTACTCTCTCAAGATTGGGGACATTTGAGAAGTTGGGAGTTTCAGTGAGGTTATAGGAATGACTAAGATTAAGGATTTTTAACGAGTCGAGAAACTGTAAAAGAAGAAAAAGGTTGGTTATTAATGATAGTTTTAGTTTCCTACAACTTTAAAAATTAGAAGGGAAAAAGAAAAGAAAAGTAAAGAATGTATATACCTTGGTTTCTTCCCAAACTTTTTGCAACTTGCTATAATGCATGTCAAGAACAATCATGCTTTCCAAAGAGAAATCTTTGTGTACAGATTTTAAAGGGAATTCATGCCAAGACAACCATCGTAATCCTTTAGGATAATTTACAAAGCTACCATTGACTTGTACAAAATTGAGTTGCAGAAGTTTTCGTTTTTGCATTTTTGCAAATACATCAACTTCCAAAGCTATCTGATTTGAAATGCTTGGAATAGTGCCTATTGTCTTCCAGTAGAAGATGCTAACCTGTTTGGTAGAGCTGTGGGAAAGTATTTATAGCTTATGCCTAAACAGCTTATAGCTTATAACTGTGAACATAAGCTGATTTCTGACTTATAAATTAAGCATCTCCTGCCCCACTCAAAGAATAAGATGATTTCTGACTTCCAAAAAGCTATAAGTTATAAGCTATAAGCTAAACCAAACACATCAAAATAGCTTAAATTAAGCTGAAAGCTGAAATAAGCAGCTTTTAAGCTGCACCAAACAGGCAATGTCTTTTAAATGAACTGCCTACATTTGACAACAATGATGAATTGTGGAATTCTTCTAAACGACGTTTTCTATTGACACCAAAGGCTGGTTTGGAATATTTTTCTTCCTTCAACAAATTCATGTCAAGTATAAGGCCTTCAATTATTCTTGTCCCCTAAGAAAGATAGAGAGAACGACATTGATTGGTAAGAACATTATACAAACAAATTTTTTGTACAAATTTTTCATACAGAATGATGTAGTTTTCATTTCAAATCAAAAGGAAAATTATAGAATACTCCCGGAGTACCACGTGTCCATAATTTCTCACCAATCATCATTCATCATATCCCCTCATGTTTCTCAATTATCCAATACAAAATCATAACACCCACATTCTCCACCAATCACAATAGCATGGAGCACTACGTGGCCATACTCTGGGACTACCCGATAATCACCCTCAAATCAAAACACTCACCAATGTGGCTCATAATTTCATAAGTCCAATTACCACATTATTCTGGAAGATTTTTTTATATAAAAAATTTGTTTTTGGATCATTTTTGGATAAATTACACCATCGATCTCTCGAGTTTGAGAGAAATTTCACTTTGGTCCTCATAATTTAAATTTGAAAAATTTGATCGTCACACGTTCAATTTTGTTGCAATGTGATCCCTCCTTTAAACGAAAAAAATCACATGCAAAACTAGAGGAACCAGATTTTGAATTCTACTTTGATCCCTTTAGTTTTACACTTGGTATTTTTTGGTTCCAAACGATAAGTGACAAAGGGATCACATTGCAACAAAATTGAAAGTGTAAGGACCAAACTGTTTAAATTGAAACTAAAGGGACTAAATTGATACTTTATTTAACAACAAGAACTAATGGTGTAATTTACCCATCATTTCTCAATAGTAAATAACATCCCTACATAAATACATACAAATAAACAAGAGTAGTAAAGTTAATTCTTACAGAATTTTCCCTTAAGACATGAAAGGAATCCTTATGATTCCAAAGTCTACTACGCTCTCCTGGTTCCTTAGGTGATTCTTGGCGAACAATTTCTCTTCCGATTTCCTGAATCAATTGAGGCATCACTAGCTTTTTACGATAATCAATCGTTAACAAACATCTATCAATGAGATTTTGAAACCCAACCGTTGTGTAAAAATCACATCCATCTAGGATTTTGACTGCCCAATTTTCGTTCATCTCAACAAAGAAACAAGCAACATGGAGAAATAAATTTTTATCATGATCTTCTTGTAAAGAGTCCTAGCTTATTTTGAGCTTCTCAAGGATTTCAGTATTAGGAATTGCTTTCAATTTCTCTAATTGACTTTTCCACACATTTAAGTTTTTCCCAGACAAAGAAGAACCCAAAATTTTTATAGCTAATAGAAGCCCTCCACAATGGTGAACCACCGCTTTTGAGTACTCCATAAAACGATCAATGGGATGGCTTTGCCCAAAGGCATGCCAACCCAAGAGCTCCAATGATTCACAATAATTCAAATTTTCAACCTTGTGCACCTGGCAAACTTCATGAGCCTTTAGCAACTGCACACACCTAGTAGTTATGATGACTTTACTACCTTGAAAGAGCCAGTCTCGCATTCTAAGTATTGCATCTAATTGGTCCACTGTTTCGACATCATCAAGCACTACAAGAACTCTTCTGCAACATATCGCATGTTTAATCTTAACAATTCCTTCATCAACACTGTACAATTTTTTCTTTCTTCCTTTTAAAATATCTGAAAGAAGTTGTCTTTGTAAACGAAGTAAGCCATCTTACTGTTTAAAAATTCTCTTATATTTGCAAGAAAGCTACTTCCTTCAAATCTTGAGAAGTGAGAATTATATAGAAACTTGGCTATGGTTGTCTTTCCTATTCCACTAATCCCACAAATTGTGACTATACCAATATTACTGAACTCATCTTCTAACCAATGCTCAATGTTTTTTGCTTGAGAATGTATTCCAATCAAGTAAAGAGAAATGCCCAAGATTGTGGGGCTTAGTTTGTCTCCAACCACTTTTACAATTTTCTGGATAAACCTTGACTTGAGCCTAAAGATTCCGATCAAGATTGAAAATAAAGCACAATAAGAATGCCATGACTTGAACTTTGTTACAAGTTCTCATGCAATAATGAACCTTTGTTTAGACAATTGGTGGCATCTCAAATGAAAAGAAAAGAAAAGAGCTTTCACAATCATGGTTTTGAACAATACCCCCTTTTTTTCTAATACAAATTGTTTTCCCCAATTTCAACATTTTTATATAGTAAGCTATGTTGCTAAAACTTTTGAGAATGGGCTTAATTTGCAAAAGAAATTTCGTTATTGGAAATGAATCACTAGATGTGATATTTTCAAATAGCTTGAAAGGGAGGAGCATCTACAAAAAACATAGCTAAGTATTTCAATTTTTATTTTTATTTTTTGGTTTAGTTAAGAACTTTTTGTAAGGCTCAAACATGAGCCGGGTTCAAACAAATCGAACTTATAGGATGGTAGGATTTCCCCTCAAGAAAAATTTAACTGTTGTGTTTAAATCTCAAGAAACTCAGAAAAAGAAATCATCCAAAAAATTGAACCAAATAAAACTCAATCCAAAAGGCCTTTGTTTAAAATACTTTTATTAACGAAATCCCAAAAAAAGGGTGATGCAAGTAATGCCTAACTAAAAAACAACTTGGTAGGAAATTACCCATTAGCTTGATTTTGTATATTCATCCCTGCTAAATCTACAGCTTCTCTAAGTGTTGCCTTCCATTTTCCACTTTGACCATCCATTCAACTCTTCTTTCACTCTTTTCTGTCTGGAATCTCTCCTCATAGCATGTGAATGCTTCTTTGAAACTTCCCGTTTGCTTCCTCACATGGTGTGCGTACCACATACCGCACTAGATGATTATGGATCGAAGCTCCGCACTTGATTGGACTATCCAGGCTGGGGTTGGCCGGATAACCCCTCTGGTGTGGGAATGAGTAATCGGAGAAGAAGCAAGGTGCTCTCTAAGTCTCGAGAGCTAAGTTTCAATGAGTAGGGTTTAGCTTAGATCAGTTACCTTCAATGTGAAGTCAGTGTAGTTTATATTGAACTCCTTGCTTGTTGCCCAAGATGGTTTCATGGAGCTCTGGTGCTGCCAAGTTTCCTTTTAGCCTTCCCTAGGGTAGGGAACCATCTGGTAGTTGCCAAGGGGTGCACATACTCATTGTAGTCATGCTGATAACAAACTACGTTCCTTTGATTTAACTGTTTCCGTGATTTTAGGTGTAGGGGACCAGCTGAGGTGGCAACTTGCACATGCAAATACTCACAGCTTCTACGTTTCTCTGATGTGTTCCTTTGGCTCGGCATTGTTGTGTCTCAACTTAGCCTTCTAAGAGATTGCTTGTACAGATGGGCCGGCCCAATATGATATCTTTGTGTGGGCTCAGCCCCTTTTGGGTTTGGTCCAAGGGTCAGGTCCTGCGGCTCGACCCAACCCAGCATCATGGCTAGACTGACCTTTCCACTACAGGTTGGGCCCAAGTGCTTGAGGATTTGGGTGGATTGTTAATGATGTAGTTGGGCTAATCTGACTAGCCCATTTGCTTATCCTGCTTCTCAGGTCTTGAGTCTAATGGATTGGGCTGGCCCAAGGCTTGGATCCGACCCATTTCATATTTATCCCATTCACATGGGATGGATCAATGTGATAGAAGATAGGTAGAACTACCTATCCAGTGGTTTTCCTATGTTTGAGAATCATCACAAGCTCATCAAGACACCAACTTGAAGATGCATAGTCTTTCGAGAAGACAACTATTGAAATCCTCGACCCTTGAATTGCT
Organism: Camellia japonica; assembly: GCA_030407325.1. Lineage (NCBI taxonomy): Eukaryota > Viridiplantae > Streptophyta > Magnoliopsida > Ericales > Theaceae > Camellia > Camellia japonica. Next base: position 162,864,291 of record JAPPVO010000019.1, on the reverse strand, counting down.
TTCTGCAATTCAAACTTAATATTTTCTCCTCTTTCAATGTCGTCGTCATCTTTGAAAGTGTGAAATCTTGCATGCACCAAAACTGTGTAGAGGTGATCAGTAAATGTCTTGGGAGTGTCTTCATCTCTAAAGCTCAAGAACACATGATAGCTACAACGAGTATTGGAAGAGGTGGCTTCTTGGGCTCCTACCATTGCCATTGGATTAAAGCTCAACAAAGACCAATGAAGGACAACAAGGCTATGGGATGAATGCGATCTGTCAAGGTGCGCACAGTGGATATTTATGTAGTTATATCACACCTTGCTAATTCTTTTGCACCAAATGTGAATGCGACTTTCAGTAGAGACCTTTGGGGGCATGGAGGACGCTGCTACGAAGGTAGGGTGGGTAGATGGGGGAAAGCATATGGTAGTCCAAAAAATGAAAAGAATGCAAGTGGTTGTAAAGTGGGACGTAGCTGCTGAAAAAGTCAAAAAAAAGCTAAATCGACATTATTTTAAAATTCATTTTTGAAATTTAAATTAATTTTAACTTAAAATACCAACTTCAATTAAGTTATTGATTTTTATTTTTATTTTTTTAATTTGCGTCGTGAAAAAGTGGTAAGTGATTTTTTTTTTTTTTTAAATAACTTGGTTTTGCAAAATAAATTCTAATTTATTTTGATTGTGCTTTAAAAACACAATTTTAAAGTTGAAGTGATTTTTTATTTTTTACTTTTTAGAAAAACGAAGTGGTTTTTTGAAATAAATATTTAATGATAAGTCTTATTTTCTATAGATAATGTTATATCTATCGAATTTGGGTTTGTTCTAATTGCCCGAATTTGTGCATGTCGGTCATCCGGATGGATGCCGGTTGATGAGGATGACGTTGGTCATATGAATGGTCTTCTAGCTTGCCTGATTCGGATAATTAGGCCGAGCTCAAATTCAGTGGATAATCATTTTTCTTTATAGAGTTGTTTGAGGTTAGGTCTTGCTCTAGAAATTTTATTTCAAGAGTAATGCTAGAGACCCATATATTTATATAATTCACCTACAATGATGTGGCATAGGAGTTGGGTCCACAATCATTAAATGTGTAACAAATAAAAAGTTGACACATACTCTGTCACATCATTATGGGTAGAATTATGAGTACTTTTCGAGAGTCTCATACATTTTTCCTATTTCAATAAGTCTTAGTTGAAAAGAAAATTATTAGATTCTCTGACTGCACCATGTGGTAATGTTATCCACCAATCACTGAAGACCTTGTCTCCATGTTTCAACACAAAATGGTGAGCCCCACCCCTTTCACTAATCATAACTTTCTGTGGCACCACCTGACCATGCACTAGGGTCATTAAACAATTTCTTTGAACTGAAGTGGGCACATTTCAAGATATTCATGTGACATTTACTTTTATTTTTATTATTTCAAAATTTTAAAACTTCATCACTTTTATTATATACATTAATTTTTAATAAAATTTATATATTTGGAATTTACACGACGAAATCTATCAAATAAGATTAACATTAAATATAAAATTTTGTTAAAATAAACTATTAATTTTTTTAGCTGTAGGAAACTAAAAATTTCTCAATTTTAATTGAGAAATTTTTATTTTTTTTTCAATGTTAAAACTGGAATATTTTCTTAATTTTGCACAACAATGTTCAAGCACTTGTTTCAGCAAAAAAATATTTTCTTCTTCTATACAAAGTTATATTAAATATTAGTCTTTGACAGATTTTGACGAATAAATTCTAAAAATATAAATTTGATAAAAATAAAAAAATGAATGTGAAATATGAAAATTATGACATTTTAAAATTTAAAATGCAAAAAAAAAAAAAAATGTTGCCACATCATCAAGTTTTTGAATCAACATATATCAGGCTCCTCTTTTTAATTGATAGTTAGAGGGGGAAAAAAAAAAGATTTTTTTGGATAAAAACTTTATATGGGACTTACCTTACACAATCTCACTAAATAGAACTCATTGGTAATTGTTCATTTTTAAAAATTACTTAGAGTTTGCAAAATAAATTCTAAATTATTTAGATTTAAAGAATTTTTAATTTAAAAATAGTGAGTTTAATAGTCAAAATGGGCAAAATCATCTAACAATAAAAATAGTTAGAGAAAAAAAAAGGAAGATTTTTTTGGATAGAAACTTTATATGGGACTTACCTAACACAATCTCACTAAATAGAACTCATTGGTAATTGTTCTTTTTTAAAAATTACTTAGAGTTTGCAAGATAAATTCTAAATTATTTAGATTTAAAGAATTTATAATTTAAAAATATTGAGTTTAATAGTCGTCATGCGTTGAAGAATTTGACAAAACTGCAAGTGGGAATAAAGCGAAAGTTGGGTTCACAGCTAAAAAACCAAAAAGAAAAAAAGTTGGCTCTAAGACCAGGAATTAAGATCTTATTGGTTGGGGTGATCACGGATCAGGTTGAATCAGAAAGTTTCTCATTCACTATCTATTTGAACTTAGGTAGATTGGGAAAAATCAATTCACATTTGTCGCTTAGTTAGTAGACGTGGATTGAGTATGCTGTGTAGATTTGCGGTTGGATGCTGTTCAATTTGATGGTTCAGGCTTTACTTTTTGGGCCGTTTTTTCAAACTATTTTTCAGTAAATATTTACTATTTTAAGCGCAAAATTTTTTATTCTTTATTTTTTATAATAAAAATAAAGGCTCAACTTTTATATTCATAAATAAAAATTTTAAAAATATAATTACTAAATAAAATGTCACTTTTTTAACAAATAAAGCATAAAAGCATAACATCATATTTTGAAAGATATTGGCGGATTGGGTTAGGTTGGGTGTCTTTCCATCCTCGATCCATCCGAGTTTAAGCAGATTGAAAGAATTGTATCCGCATCTGTTTATTCGGACTATTGAAATTGCTTATCCTGTGACGGATTGGTTTGAGTCATTTGATTTTGGCAAGTTAGAAAGATACTTGCCCAACCCAATACTGTAGTAAATTATTTATAGTGCATCCTATAGTGTCCCCAAAAGAAGTAGTTTTGGGACGAAGAAAAACAAAAAAACCTACCCTTATCCTTTTCCCTTTCCCCCCCAAAACAATGTCGATTTGGAGAAAAAAAAAATAAAAAAAAAAGAACAGAAAAGAAAAGGAAAAAAACCTACCCAATTGCTCTTTCCCTTTTCGTTTCCCAAAAACGACATCATTTTATAGCACTATAAAATGCATTATAGGCCATTCACTATAGACAATTTAGATTTACAAGCAATGTCAACCAAATGAAAAGATTATTTTTAAGAAAAATATCAAATAAATTCTAGTCAATTTATATATTGCGTACAAATTAAGAATTCTTTCGTTCATATATAACAGAAAATACGAAGCAGAGCCACTATCAATATAACTGATTCGTATCACTTAATCAGCATCCTTGACATCATTGCCTACCCAATCTCATAGCTCCAAAACAACCAATTGTCGAGTTAGTGCACAAAGGTTGAGATTATAGGCCATCATAAATTCTACAATCCCTCAAACTATGGCCGAGACAGAAGACTTTTTTGCTTACCGGATGTACTGCAGATGCATTTCCAGGAACGACATTTCCATAGAGAGAGAATTGTAATTGGGATACTTCTTCACTAGTTGTTTGGCTATTCTTCCAACCACTGAAATATGCAGTTCATCGCCACCTTCTAACTGATTTTCAAACTTCCAATAACTTAACATCATCATATCCTCATCAGCTTCTGGAATGCCAAAGACATTTGAGGAATGGCTCCAAATCAGACTCTTGGTGGTATTACTGATTGTAAAACAAAGTATAAACGCAGCGGATGAAAAATTATGGTCATACCTTTATCTGCAGAGTCTGAATTGAAGGATCTCGTGGGTAAATCACGTGCTTCCTGAATCTGATCAATCAACCCAACAATGGAGTGATATTACAGAATGAATATCACCCACACAAGTCACAGTGCAAAATGGCTCTTGGTTGTTGTATTTTGGGAGAGAGTCAGTATATGGGTAAAACATACGACATACGTTGTTTTTCTCTTAATCACCCATATCCCATATCATATCAGATATAAAAGATAATATCACATCTATCCATATCAATTGATATGATAGATATGGATATCCTGAGTGGTTATCCAAATAGATTTTGAATTCAAATTCAAACTTATTTGGATAAGGTTCAAAAGGTTCAAATAAGGGTCATGCCACATGGGTGCCCAATTTCTAACATCTCCCACTCGGACGTGAGTTGGCATGACACTGCCACATCTCTATCTCAATCTCCCCAAAATGAACAATCTCATACTAGCCAATGCACCGTGCGATTGTTGAGAACACCTGCATGTGGGAGCTCTATACTAGAAACTCAAAATGAGCCAGCATAGAGACATCAACCCAAAAAGAACAGAAATAGTGTCTCATATACCCCAGACCCATCTAATTACACCGGTCCAAAAAACATCTCTAATCCCTCAAAAAGAGCATGTTTGACCCTCTCAATTCTTGCAATATGTTCACACTCAATCCGCCTCTCATACAGAGCGATGTGAGTTGCCGGCAGTGAATATACAACAGTGGTGTAATACTAGATGATCTTCCTTTGCCCTCATGCCATTTAGTTTAGGATTGACCGCTTTCCCAGTGATGTCCCTTAAGGCCGAATCATACATGACCGCAGGCAACATACCAAAGTAGCAGAACATCAACCCCTTACCTTATGACATAGTCAAAAGTCACAAAAGGGTACATAAATGAAGTCATATCAATAATGACACGTAAGACTCACACGGTGAGGAAACAGGGATCCATTCTCTCACCTCATTACTCGGTCGCCAAGCGCATATAGTATGAATACATGTTATGGTGGAGTAACTCTTCCAAAAGAGTGACGTCATACTCGATACACCGTACAGATATTAGTCTAGTCGCTTTCTAGCGCCTAACCCGAATTCTCTATTTGCTCGCCTCTAGGCGCCAAATGAGATCTCGCATCTGGCTAATCATAACAGGCACAACATGGAAAGTGGGTACTAACATCCATGTTTGTCCTTAACACGACCTCATCTTGGTTGTAACCAAGGCGACATACATAGTGGATTATTTAAGCCTCTCTTGGCTCCAAATAAAAATAAACCACTAGTCTCATCCTTGCTCGCTCCCAAGCGCCAAGGGCGATTGCTCGTGTGAGTGAGCCAATCTTGCCTGCTGACATCATCATCTGCTAATCATTATGACACAAACCATAATAGTGTCAACATCCCATCATCTCAAAATAAGTGATCGATTTTAAAAAAAAATTTGACCACAGCTTGCGCAATTCTAGATTCCAAACATAAGCCTTATCAGCACCTCTTGCGATAAGTATATACAACAGAATCCACCATGTGCGCCTCACATGAAGTGATTCAAGATCACTACCTCTTGCGCAATAACCTCTCTAAAGATATTTTGGTGACCAATTTGCGTTCATTCTTAATGCACCCAACTAGCGCATTGAATCTTACAAGGAGCAAATTAATATACTACTAGTAAAGCATTTTATCCACAGTCTAATGAGCAAGGTCAATGTCTAAACAACTCAGTTGACCATTTACCAAAGATAACACTTATCATGCCGAATACGCCCACATAGCGTACTTTAGGCTCCCACAACAAAGAAAAGATCAAGGAATATAGGTCATCTGTTTCTCCCAAAGACAATCCGAGGATTCACTCAATAGCTAAGGCTCTGGCTTTTACCAATAGGTAAGTCAATGGGTTTGCAATTTTGCATCTAGAATCATTCTAGGATATTCCTTATGTAAGTCATCAAAGACAAACCTTGAATTCTCCCAAAACAATCCCTAAGGATCGTACATTCGAGCATATAAATTACATCACCCATGTCCATCATATCTAAAACAGAGGACTGCCCACCCTAGGTGGCGGCAACCTTATAAATTCCTGGCTCATAATGACTAAGTAAGGAAAAGCTTTTTTTGGACCATGCCTCAGTGGTCTTCATCGATCATCGTTGGCCTATCATGGCTTGACGAAATCTAAGAACCACTATTTGGATAACTGTTTTAGGCTGTAAAAGATTTATTGGAACTAGCAACCTTTTTGCGCTCCTAACTTTTCACCATAAAAGCAAAAGGTAAATCCCTACGGATCTACTTATCCAATTCTCCAACGAGAAAGTTGGGTCACAATGTCCACAAATCAATGTTCCGAACTTACGCCAATCATAGCCTAAGTCAAAATAACCTCACTCCCCATAAGGAAGTCAAAATAACCCCACTACCTAGAAGGAAGTCAAAATAGCCTCACTCCCCAGGAGGAAGTCAAAATAACCTCACTCCCCAGGAAGAAGTCTTCTCATGGTCTACACTTTCCTCAATGGTGCGACTTTTCGGTATCTAGCGAGCCTTATGCCTCAACAATGACTGTCCAAATTACGCATAACTTTAGAACAATTTTGCGTCATAATGGAAAGTCAACCAAATTATAGAAATGGTTAATCCTCAAAGACTTTGTCCTAAACTGCGCAACATTGATCCACTTTCTAAAAACAGGGGACTAGAGCCTTTGGCATTATCCTAGGCTGTTTATCATCTTGCGGAGCAATCATGAATGTTTCCTTCTCAATCACCCAGTGATGACGTGGAAAATTTTCACATTCGCTACCACGCAACTAAGAATGTAGAGTATTCTTCTCTAATGGAGTAATCCATTAGTAAGCACATCGCTCCCACTGTCCCTAGGATATTGGAAATTTCTTTCCATTCTCAACTAGGCTACATAGAGCGCTATGCTTAGAATTCTCTATCTTATAGAGTTCCAAAACTCTATTCACGTCACCTTTACTAAGAAAACTTTATGTGACTTAGTTACACTACCACAAAGCTGCTTACCTATATGCATATGACCCGGAGGGTTTACATGACCGCATACAATAATGCGCCACAAGACCCTATGTGTTCACAAGACAGCATACAATAATGCGCTATAGAACCCTAGGTCTTAACTTCGCAATCTTATGAGAAGTAAAATAAAGATAAGCTGCTTAACGATTACAGATCGCCCATAGATGGCTCTCCGCTAACCCATTACTCAAATGGAGTGTAAAATCTGATATGGAGGGCACTTAGTTAGGGATATAGGCAACAAACTAGTGCAATTCCCAATTGGGAAACATTTTGCACCATTATCCACCTAACATTAACAATATTTAATTCATTATCTCTACTACACCATTGTGTTGTTGAGTATTAGGAATAATCAATTTTCTAAGCATCCATTTCTCTTCACAGAGTTTTCTAAAATAACTCAAATAGATACTCGCCACCTTGGTCAAAACTAAAAGCACAAAAGTTGTTATCTAATTGATCTCAACCTCATATGTGCAATGTCAAAAATCATCTCAAAACTTTTGACTTATGGGAGATCAAATAGTCTTGACTCAGATGCGTATCGTAATCTATAAATGTGTCGAGATTGAGGCTTAGCTATCATACCCTTACACATATCTAGTCACAAAAATCATAGTGGACTAAATGCGCCAATACAAATGACCTTCTATGGCTTTCCTACTTACTTGTGCGCAACCATTGCGAACAAAGTTACACATTCACATGAGAGCAGGATGTCATAAGCGAGTGGGCCCGAGAAGGCCTACTCAAATCATCGTGTCATCATCTCATTAATGTGATTAAGTATAATAAGCCACCGGTTCATGACCAATGTCATAAACTAATTCCAATCATCTTAATGTGTGAGTTCTCGAAGATAAGTTTAAAAGGTTTAGGCCCAACTAGGTAATGACTCAGGACTAATTCATATTCACTAGATCATAAAAGGATGTCATGGAGATATCAAGTGCGCCTAAGTCGCAAATTTAACTAGTAAGTGTTAATCCCCTGCACCTTCAAGTCAATTTTATTCTCCATACACTTTAATGCATCTAGTTGAAAGATGACGATACTCCTCTTGCCATCTCTGTTTCTCGCTTCATAGTTACTTGCAATTAATTCTACTATCCACAAGAAGGAGAGAATAAGCTATCAATCTATGACAGCTCCTGAAGTAACTTAAGCGCGAATTAGGCTAAAGAGTCTAATTCAACACAATGCTCTCACAAGCGATGCGTCAAATTCTTAGAGTCATAACAACCTTGTCAGCCTTGACCTTTTCATTACTATGCTGCAACGTTTGCGCTTAGTGGTAAACGTTATTCAAAAACGTTAGTCTAGCTAAGGAATCATACAAAGAAGCCCCTCCTCATGTCTCACACTCAAGTGCGGAAACAATAAGTGTCCAAACTTAGACAAGTTGGCAATGCTAATAGATTTTGCAGCTACTAAGCGATAATCTTTTCATTAATAGATTTTTGTAGCTTCTAAGCGCTAATCTTTTTCACTTAGTGTTAATAGATTTTGCAGCTTCTAAGCGCTAATCTTTTAACTTCACGTGATATTTCAACGCACACTATTATAGTGCATGAAATTTTGCTCCATCCACTCCCAATAATTGGGTAGAGAGCAAAACACTGCTCATACTGGCTACTCGTCTTATACTTAATGACTAATTTATTTAAGCTCGCATTTCTTGGATGAGGTGACTCTTGAATGTTACTTCATCCAATGATGTAAGATTATTTACAAGTCAAATTACAAAGTCAATCCGCGTAGCTCAATAGTCAAGATCATATACAGATCTATTGAGGGCTTGCTAATTTCATAACTCCAAAACTCGCCAATCAAAACTACGTAGTGTGCCGCTAACTATAGCGCACACATCAAATTTTGTTGTGCCAAACAAGGCAATAAAAACAGGGCGACTTTGAGTCATGTTTCCTTACTTTGGCTCAATTAAGGTCTGACCTAAAGTCTCCAAGACTTTTGCTCATCTAAAGAATAGGATTACATTGTTCACATTTGAACATCTCTACTAAGTCTAGGTCAACCAAATTAACTTCCATAAAGTAAGTCAATTTAGAGAGAAATTCGCATTGAGATTAATTTTGATTAGCATAATATAATTTTGCCACAAAAATCTAAATTAAATAGTGACAATATTACACAAGTCGCAAGATCGAAAATCCCCTATGCTCGTAATCATCTCTTGCGCCACAGGTGACAATTATCCAAAATTTAATTTAATTCATGCGCAAAATATTGGTTTTCGGGAGTTAATCTATAAAGATATCTCTCAGCCGAATAACCTCCCACTGACTATGGCATGTCTAAAAGCATGATAAAAAATTCTAATTCCATACAATAACATCATAATGTAGATTCATAACCAACTTATGCTATGTCACAATTAATAATGGAATTTAAACAAATAATAATTAATCATGCTATTTTAATTACAACATATTAGAAACTCTAGGCAAAGAACAACAATATGCTGTATTTAATATTCAAATTATGCCATAACAGAAAGTATATCACTTCTGAAAAATTTCTGAAATTTTATGGTATTTTCTGGAATTTTAAATAACTAATAAATGCACATAAAATTAGAAATAAATATTCCAGAATCTGGTAAAATGCAATAACCATACCAGTAAATAGTAAACTACAACAATAGTCTACAATAAAAAATTTAGCCCCAGAAACTTAATCATGCAACACCAGATGCATTTTAAAGCAGAAATAATGAATTATTATTTCAGGAAAAATATTTTTTATTTTCATAAAATTTTGAAAATTTTCCAGAAGATAGAAAAATTAATTCTAAGTCTAACGGTCCCAACCACGCTTAAAACAAAGCTATAACGAATTAATTATGACCATTTAACGCGATTCAGAATTTAAAACAAAACAAACAAACCCTTAACATCAGTAGCAAGTCGGCGGAGGAAAAAACGGCGCGGCTTAGAGATGGCTTAGCGGCGGCTCACATGCGGCTCAGCGTACGGCGCGCGTATGTGGCGCGGACGGCGCGGGCGTGGAAGCGCCGCTGATGCGCGCGTGACGGCGCGTGGACGCGCGTGCAAGGGCGTGGCAGCGCATGGAGGCGCGTGGAAGCCTCCCAAGGCGTCAGGTGGTGCGTGAGGCCCACGCTCCGCCTTCCAAGGTGTTTTCTGGTTCGATTTTTGTACTGCCGGACTCCATTTTTCACAATAAAAACATTTATGGCATTAAAAATAACATTTAATGAACATAAAAATGAAGACATCTTCCTCCTTTATTAATATTCATGCATATATCATGTATATATATTTATATAAAAATATACACATATTTTAATGCATAAAAATAAGCACGAAAATACCCACATTTGCTCTGATACCAATGTAAAATAAAGTATAAACGCAGCGGATGAAAAATTATGGTCATACCTTTATCTGTAGAGTCTGAATTGAAGGATCTCGTGGGTAAATCACGTGCTTCCTGAATCTGATCAATCAACCCAGCAATGGAGTGATATTACAGAATGAATATCACCCACACAAGTCACAGTGCAAAATGGCTCTTGATTGTTGTATTTTGGGAGAGAGTCAGTATATGGGTAAAACATACAACATACGTTGTTTTTCTCTTAATCACCCATATCCCATATCATATCAGATATAAAGGATAATATCACATCTATCCATATCAATTGATATGATAGATATGGATATCCTGAGTGGTTATCCAAATAGATTTTGAATTCAAATTCAAACTTATTTGGATAAGGTTCAAAAGGTTCAAATAAGGGTCATGCCACATGGGCGCCCAATTTCTAACACTGATAATAGTATGTGTCCCACAATTAAAGCGATAATCCTCTTTTCGATTATTGGAAAGTGCATAAATAAAACAAACACTCAAGCATCGGATTCTAAAATTAAGATGTGACGGCACACTAAATGTTAAAGATCCTACATTTTTAAGATTAAACCAGTCTAGAACCTTGCTTCCCAAAAAATAAGCATAGAATATATGTGGTTCATGACATCCCTGTGCGACATAAAGCATAATTAATTTACCATTACATATTGAGAGAGAGAGAGAGAGAGAGAGAGAGAGAGAGAGACCTGCAGGGGAACTTCCTTGCTTCAGGAGACTGTGATGCGTGTCATTGTGTATAACTGGTAGCAATCTGCATGTGTAAAATTGATTTCCATATAAATTCTTCTCTTCCATGGTTAAAGGAAGTGATTGAAAAGTTACTTTCTCCAACAATGTACATACTCCGAAGTGTAATAATTTTAATTTATGCTGCACTTCAAGTGTCCGGAGCTTTGTGCACGAGATTAAATGAAGGATCTGAAGTCTAGTATGATTTCTGATGCAAATTGGGAGGCTACGAATTGCATTAAAACTTAGATTTAAACTTTCCAATGAGGATAGGTTGCTAAAATCCATAGGAAAATAATCATCTGATAAATTATAGTTATCAAGACACAAGTGTAGCACGGACTGTGGTAAAAGAGCCCATGAAGTTTCCATTCTTTTTCTTGGCCTCAATAGAGAAGGATAGATGAATGAATGCCATGATTTGACCTCCTTAGTGGTAATGAGTAATTGACTCATGGCAATTCTATTTGCATGGAAGACTCCATAGTCCCCATTCCTGTTGGCTATTCCTCAAGATTTGAGCAACATGAGATGCCAAGCATTTCCAAAAACTTTAGCATAAAAATGCTTCTCGGAAGCTTCCTCAGATTTTTGCAATCTTTTAAATTGAGCAAAACAAGTCTCTAATGCTGTGTTTGGTTGGGGGATTTGAGGAGGGATTTGGAAAGGGAAAGGGAAAAGGTGTGTGAAACTATGTGAAATGTAGGTATATTTTTTTCACATTTCACCTACCTTTTCTATTTCCCTTTCCAAATCCTTCCTCAAATCCCTCAACCAAACATAGCATAAAGGAATCTAGCGGATTCATGAACCTTAACCAACCTTGCACAATTTTTAAATATCAACCACTCTAGATTGGGGACTTTCGAAAAGTAGGGAGGTATAGTAATGGGAATGACTAAGACCAAGAATTTTTAGTGACTCGAGAAGCTGTAAAACAAGAGAATATGATACCATCAATACTTCTTTTAGTTTTTGACGCAGCAGAATACACGGGGACTAGATATCGTTCTAGTAGACGAAAAGGGCTCTCGAATCCACGAGAAAAATAGAACTTTGAATCCACAAGGAAGAGAAAATATCTCAATATTATTGATTGAATGAATAAAAGTTGTATATAAAAGTTGTCTTTGCCATGAGGCTTACATAGCTATTTATAATAAACTAAATCTAATACTTGTAGGAAAAGTAATTCTAAAATAAACTAGGAAACTTAAATCAACATAAATTAGGAAACCTAAGAGAATAGGAAACTAAAATTCTAAACTATTTAAATCCTAGTCAAAATCTAATTCTAACATAATAAAATTAAAAACCTAATAATTCTAAAATATTTATACTAAATTACAAGAATCCTAATAAGATATCAAAAATATTAAAACTAAAAATATAAAAATTCTTAAAATCTTGTCCTGAAAATCTTGTCCTACATCAGTTTTCATATGAAATTGAAATATATATATACATATCTAACATACCCAAATTATTTGGAAGCTACTATATCTCATGTCAAGAACAATCAGGCTCTCCAAAGGGAAATCATGGGGTATGGATTTGAAAGGGAATCCATGCCAACATAACTATCGTAATCCTTTAGGAAAATTTTCAAAGCTTCCACTTATTTGTACATAATTTAGCTGCAAACATTTTAATTTGTGCATCCTTGCAAATGCATCAACTTCCAAAGCTATCTGATTTGAATTTTCTAGATCAATGCCTATAGTTTTGCTGGAATAAGATGCCAAAACAATATCTTTTAAATGAGTTGCCTACATTTGAGAACAATTGTGTGTCGAGGATTTCTTCATAACAACGTTTTCTATTGACCTCAAAGACTGTCCTGACTTGTTTATCTTCCTTCAACAAATTCATATCAAGTATGAGGCCTTCAATTTTTCTCGTCCCCTAACAATGAAGGAGAGGAGGATGACATTGATCAATAAAAGTAATGTCATAAAAATATATCTGAACTGAATTCTCAAGCCTTTTTTTATTTGAAATTAAAACATCACAAATGTAGTTCATAATTTCAAAATTTCAACTGCCACATCAGTATGAATCATATTTTTTTGGGTAAATTACATTGACCTCCCTTTAGGTTTAAAAAAAAAAATACAATTAAATCCATACTTTTGACATAATTACACTGTCCTCCTATTTAGTAAAGCTAAACTGACTAAAATTAATGCAGATGGTGAGTAAATACTGAAATAAACAAATATATATACATATATATATAAATATATATAATTTTAATGAAAAAAGGATTACAGTATCATTTTTCATTCATACAGTTATCAAATTAATGATGAAAAATGGCCTAACTGTTATGTGAATGAAAATCTCAAGGGAGACTGTGTAGTTATATCAAAAGTGTGGGGCTAACTGTATTTTTCTCAAACCTCATGGAATATGAGTGTAATTTGCCCTCTCTTTTTTTGGTACAAATATTTTGTTTATGGATCATTTCCCGATGTAATAGCATTCCATACAAAATAAAAACAAATAAACATGCGGAGAAAAGTTAATACTTATAGCATTTTCTCTCAAGACTATAGCGACCCCGGTCTTTTCCTTGTGACATGTACATCAATTAGATGGTGACTAATCATTGATACCTATATATACAATGTATAGAAGACTAATGCTAATACATTGAATGTGATGGATTTATTATGAATGAATCTTAGAGATGCATTATGTATCTATTATGAATATGTAAGATACATTAATCTATCTAATGAATTCATTAATATAGAGGATGCATTATGTATCATGAATGTATGAGATACATTAATCAATTTAATGAAGTTCATTGAATGAATAACTTGAGAGTTTCTCTCTCTAGACTACATCTTCTCTCTATAAATACATCTAGTTCTAGTGATCTTCTACCCTAGTTCCTTTGTATTGAGTGTGGAGCTTCCCTTGATCTTCATTTTGATCCGAAAAATTGTGGTTTGGAACACATCCGAGTATTTTCATCATCTTCTTTGAGTCTCTTCATTTGAGGTAGGGATTTCCTACTCCATCTTATGAGTTTTGTTCTAAGTTTTGGTACTTTAATATGGTGGGGGTATTTTGGTAATTTTGGGAAAACTCTAGTTGTTTTAATAAATTGATTTGTACAATTAATTTGAGGAAAATTGGAATATTAGTTGAATTCATGGAATTGGGGATTTATAAGTTTAAATGGTGTAGTTGGATTATTTAATCACTCTCCTATTTAAATGTTGAGATTATTATTGTTATTATATTTTATTTCTTGTTTAGAAATAACTGTTTTGGGCTATCGGTGGAGGATAGTCATGATTATTGTAGACATTGCATGTGGATTAGGGCAAACTGGAACTAATCACATTGGCTAAGTCATTAATTTTGACTATTGAATTAATACAGAAAAATACATGTATTGGTTGAGCATTGCATATGCATATTGTGTGGGAGGAGATAGGGGATGTACTCCACGGTTTAGGGGAAGATAGGGGATGGACCTCTAAACCGGATTTTGTTTGGGAGGAGATAGGGGATGGACTCCATTAGCATCACTTTTATGTGTGCTTATTTATATTGAAGTGTTTTATTGATACAGCACTAAAATGTGTATCAATCTGGAAGTATGAAGTGTTTTGATATGAGCCTGAGTCTCATTTGTGTTGTTGATATTGGAAGTAATGTGAATATGCTATATAGTTCACAGTTGTAAGTTTGGCCAGGTTCTGAGCCATATTGATAATAATGGATATTGATAAGTGTCATAGACATTAGTGTCTTAAGACTGTATATTGATATAATTGATTATCATGGTTAACCATCTATTGAATGCTATTGCTTTATTCAATGCTTATAATTGGTTTAGTATATTTCTACTGGGCTGTGGCTCACCCTATAAGGGAACATCATTTTCAGGTCCAGGTGATTCGCTACCTCCAAGGACTTAGCTTGGAAGGAACCGGATTTTGAAGCCTTGTTTTAAGTTATTTGTTTTTATTTGACTTACATGTAAACATTCAAGCCTAGGGCTTTATTTGTATTTGAGTTAGAACTCATATTTTTGTGTCCAAGTGTTGGCTTGGCAAGATGTAAGCCCGTAGGGCATTTATTTTGATGTTACATGTACTGTCCTTACTTAGTAATACTCTGATGAATGAGATAATGTATTATTTTTTTTTTATAATGCATGTCAATATTATTTATGTGATGGGTTGATTTTGAGGGCGTTACAACTTGGTATCAGAGCGTACCAGGTTTGAATACTTTGGGTACGTGGGAAGTGATTCGTATCACAATGGGGTCGTCTCGTTTGATAGAGACTTAGTGTAATGATTACATGCTTATCTGATAACATGTTTATGTGATTATGTGGGTATGGAACGTAGTTTCTAGGATGTTGATTGGACCCTTGAGTTTCTAGTAGTCTTGTTGGAAAGGCACTTGATCACTGCTGCTTCCAACCGGAACTATAGTAACACTTTGGGACTATCATTATCCGGGAATGAAATTCGTAGGTGCTTATGTGATTATGTGCTTACGTGGAATGAATTATTGTTGTCCAATGCATTAGGACGCGAGTGTTTAGCTTCGGCACATTTATTAATGTGCTAACGTCTTTGTTTCCTTTCTTAGGATGTCAGGACGAGGACGAGGACGCGGTAGGCGTGGTAGGCCGGGTAGGCAGGAGGTGCCAGTGCCAGAGGAGATTCCGGCAGTACAGGAGGGAGTTGGCCAGGCCAATGTGGCCGAGCCAGTAGGCCAGCAGGCTATGGGCGCTTTAGCCCGAGAGATAGCAGGGGCATTCAGGGAGTCAGTAGGCATTCTTAGAGCTGAGAATCAGGCTCAGGTTCATGTTGCAGATACAGGTCCTTCTTTTCTGAAGAGGGAGTTCTTCCGGTCTAACCCGGACGAATTTTTGGGTGATCCTAAAGAGCCACTTAAGGCAGACGAATGGCTCGAACAGACAACGAAGACATTTGAGATGCTTGGCATCGAAGATGAGGGGTTGAAAGTGACCTTGGCATCGTTCCAGCTGAAGGGAGATGCGGGTCAGTGGTGGAAGTTCACTAAGGGTCGCATAGGAGCTACGTGGGAGGCTTTTGTGAATGCTTTCCAGGAGAGGTTTTTAGCTCCAGCAGTCAGAGAGAAGCTGAGAGACCAGTTCTGTCAGCTTAAGCAGTCGAGTTCTTCAGTGGCCGAGTTTGAGGCTGCATTTACTAGTTTGTCCAGGTTTGCACCTGAGTTAGTGGCGTCTGAGGAATGTCGTTGCATTGAGTTCGAAAAGAAGTTGAGGCGCGGCCTCAAGTTGAGAGTTGTTGGGTCTATGATTCGGGATTATGGGCGTCTGGTTGATGCTGCAGCCCATACGGAGATCATGATGCAGGAGGAGGAGGAAAGGCAGAAAGGCTCCAAGAGGAGTCAGGATGGCCAGAGTGATGGCAAGAGGCGGAGAGGTTTTAATCCTCAGCAGTCTCAGGGTAGCTTTTCTAGATCCACTTTTCCAGTGCCGAGTGCTAGTTCTGGGAAAGGCAGCCAGGGAGACATTACTTGTTTCAAGTGTGGCCAGCTGGGCCACAAGTCTTCAGTTTGTCCTCAGAAGGGAGGAGTACAGAGAGTAGCATCATCTTCGGCTCGATCTCAGAGCCAGAGTCAGGGTAGAGGCCAGCCGCTTACTTGTTTTCAGTGCGGTCAGGCAGGGCACATAAAGAGGTATTGCCCGCAGTTGGGTGGCACACCTGGTGCATCTGGTTTGAGGCAGACTCAGGGTCAGCAGCCAGCTCATTCGGGTCAGGTCTCGAGGGCCAATCAGGGGGCTTCATCGTCCCAGTCTGTGCAGCAGTCTTATGCTCTTAGGGGTGAGCAGGTTGATCAGAGACCAGCTGGGCGTGTGTATGCTGTTACCGCGCAGGATCTTGTACCAGCTCCATCTGTTGTGAGAGGTACCTTCTTGTTTTGTAACTCGGTTGCTAATGTTTTGATTGATACGGGTGCATCTCATTCCTTTGTGTCTGCTGCATTTGCATCTGTTTTGGAGTTGGAGTTAGCACAGTTAGCGTCTCCTATTTGTGTAGTATCACCTCTTGGGGGTGAATTGATTTTGAAACAAGGTGTTAGGGGTTGTGATATAGAGGTTAACTATCATAGAATCCCATTTTCTTTTGTAGTTATGCCTATGAAGGGCTTTGATGTTATTTTGGGTATGGACTAGTTATCGTCATACCGGGCAGTTATTGATTGCTACCGAGGGTCACTTGTTGTACCGTTAGCGGAGAGTGTTTCCATTTTCTGGGGACCGGGTTGGTAGTGTTTTGCCACCGGGATGTGATCCGCGAGGGCGGAGTGAGCTTAGTGGTCTACTTGCTAGCCTTATGAGTAGTGAGTGTGATGAGACCCAGATTGTGTTGCCAATGGTGGTTTGTGAGTACTCGGACGTCTTTCCCGAGGATCTTGTTGGTTTGCCACCACATCGAGAGATTGAGTTCTCTATTGACCTAGTGCCCGGCACGGCGCCGATTTCTATGGCACCTTATCGTTTTGCCCCAGCCGAGTTAGTTGAGTTGAAGTTTCAGCTCCAGGAGTTGCTAGATAAGGGCTATATCCGTCCTAGTGTTTCGCCGTGGGGTGCACCGGCCCTTTTTGTTAAAAAGAAAGGTGGTGCTTTGAGACTTTGTGTAGATTACCGAAGATTGAATCGGGTTACGGTCAAGAATAAGTACCCTATGCCTCGTATAGATGATCTGTTCGATCAGTTGAAGGTTCCCGTTGTTTCTCTAAGATAGACTTGAGATCGGTTATCATCAGTTGAGAGTCAGGGAGGAGGATATTCCGAAGACGGCATTCCGTACGCGGTATGGCCACTATGAGTTTCTGGTGATGCCATTTGGGCTTACCAATGCACCGGCAGTGTTTTATGGATTTATTCGCCTTCGGAGGAGGAGCACAAGGAACACTTGAGAGTGGTGCTTGAGTTACTTAGAGCCCATAAGCTTTATGCTAAGTTTGGGAAGTGTGAGTTCTGGCTAGAAGAGGTGAAGTTCTTAGGCCATGTAGTTTCTGGGGAAGGGGTGTCTGTTGATACATCCAAGACTGAGGCAGTGCAAGATTGGGCACAGCCTAAGAGTGTGTTTGAGATCCGTAGTTTTCTGGGATTAGCTGGGTATTATCGCCGGTTTGTGAAGGATTTCTCCAGGTTAGCTTCGCCTTTGACTAGATTGACTCGGAAGGGAGTCAAATTTGTATGGAGTGAGACTTGTGAAAAGTCGTTTCAGGAGTTGAAAGTTAGACTGACCACCGCTCCGGTTTTGATTATTCCGGAGAGAGGGTTGGGTTATGCAGTCTATTGTGACGCTTCACGAGAGGGTCTGGGTTGTGTGTTGATGCAAGATGGGAAAGTGGTTGCCTATGGCTCACGTCAGTTGAAAATTCATGAGAAGAATTACCCTACGCATGATTTAGAGTTAGCAGCTGTGATATTTGCCTTGAAGATTTGGAGGCATTATCTTTACGGTGAGAGGTTCGAGGTATTCTCGGATCATAAGAGTCTGAAATATCTGTTTACACAGAAAGACTTGAACTTGAGGCAGAGGAGGTGGATGGAATTCATTGAGGATTATGACTTTGAGTTGCATTATCATCCGGGGAAGGCCAATGTGGTGGCCGATGCCCTTAGCAGGAAATCTGTTGGTGACATAGCTAGTATAGCCATCCGAGAGTGGGAGATGTTGGGTGCACTTGGAGAGTTTGATTTACTTCTGGGCAAATCTGTTGATGCTGCGGCCTTGTTTTCTGTTGTTGCGCAGCCTACACTTGTGACTCGAGTGTTAGAGGCTCAGAGAGGTGACCTTGAGGTGAATCCCTCCGAGAGAAGATCT
This sequence comes from Camellia japonica, assembly GCA_030407325.1. NCBI lineage: Eukaryota > Viridiplantae > Streptophyta > Magnoliopsida > Ericales > Theaceae > Camellia > Camellia japonica. Next base: position 162,845,354 of record JAPPVO010000019.1, on the reverse strand, counting down.
CAGTGGGAAGGTTGAGAAGGGTTTGACGGTGTATCCCGACCTGAGTGTGAGATACCGAGACCGTCTGTTTGTGCCGGAGTCTTGCCGAGAGGAGGTACTCCGAGAGTTTCATCATTCACGCCTTGCGGTGCATCCGGGAGGCACTAAGATGTATCGGGATTTGGGTCGCCAGTTTTGGTGGCGGGGTATGAAGAGAGATGTGGCAGCTTTCGTGTCTAAGTGCCTTACTTGTCAGCAAGTGAAGGCCGAACATCAGAGGCCAGCGGGTTTGTTGCAACCCTTGCCTATTGCCGAGTGGAAGTGGGAGCATGTCACTATGGACTTCGTTGTGGGTCTTCCGAGGACTCAGCGGGTAGTGATGCTATTTGGGTGGTTGTAGACCGGTTGACTAAGTCGGCGCACTTCATTCCTATGCGCGTGAGAGATTCGGTAGATCATCTTGCCGACTTGTACATTCGGGACATAGTGAGGTTGCACGGGGTCCCAGTGACGATCGTCTCAGATAGAGATCCTCGTTTTACTGCTAGGTTGTGGCAGAGTTTGCAGAGTGCCTTAGGCACTAAGTTGACCTTTAGCACGGCTTATCATCCTCAGACTGACGGGCAGTCCGAGCGTACTATTCAGATCCTTGAGGATATGCTTCGGGGTTGTGTTCTTGATTTCAGTGGGTCGTGGGAGAGGCACTTGCCTTTGGTGGAGTTTGCCTACAACAACAGTTTCCAGTCTAGTATCGGTATGGCACCGTTTGAGGCCTTGTATGGCCGACCGTGTAGGTCTCCAGTTTGTTGGGCCGAGGTGGGTGATGCACCTCTGTTGGGTCCGGAGTTGGTGAGGGAAACGACGGAGAAAGTTGAGTTTATCCGTAAGAGGCTTGTTACAGCCCAGAGTCGTCAGAAATCTTATGCCGACCGTAGGAGGAGACCTTTGGTGTTTGAGGTGGGTGATCATGTCTTTCTAAAGATATCACCTAGACGGGGTTTGATGAGGTTTGGGAAGAGCGGGAAGTTGTCCCCTCGGTTCATTGGTCCTTTTGAGATCCTTGAGAGGATTGGCGAGGCTGCTTATCGTTTAGCTTTGCCACCGCAGTTGTCCGGAGTACATGACGTGTTTCATGTGAGTATGCTTCGGAAGTATGAGCGGATCCATCACATGTGTTGGATTGGACTGATTTAGTGGTTGACGAGGATGTCTCGTATGAGGAGAGACCGATTCGAGTCTTGGATAGGCGGGATCAAGTTTTGCGAGGCAAGACCATCCCTTTGGTAAAGGTTTTGTGGAAACATCACGGGGTGGAGGAAGCCACTTGGGAACGTGAGTTGGAAGTCCGCGAGAAATATCCGGACATGTTTATTGATATGTAATATTTTGTAATATTGTTGGACTTAAGAATTTTATATATATGTCTTAAGTTGTAAAACATTGAGAATGTTTTGGTTTAATGATAGTTGTTTGAAACTTGCTTCATAATGGAAGTGGAATGTCACATTTATAGATTGAATGTGTTTTATATATATCATGGAATTGAATATGATATGGAAATGGGAATCATGTATATTGAAATTGTTAAAATTGGAAGGAAAATGCATAATACTGATACAGGTTGAAATATATGTTGTTTTATATACATATTATGAGATGCCTCTTGATAAGAGATGAAATGACCAGTATTGGGTCAAGTTCATTATTGTAATGTCATATTGTTGGAATTTGAGAAAAACCTGTTTTCGAAAACTTTATGCTTAATTTCGGCGACGAAATTCTTTTAAGAGGGGAAGGTTATAGCGACCCCGGTCTTTTCCTTGTGACATGTACATCAATTAGATGGTGACTAATCATTGATACCTATATATACAATGTATAGAAGACTAATGCTAATACATTGAATGTGATGGATTTATTATGAATGAATCTTAGAGATGCATTATGTATCTATTATGAATATGTAAGATACATTAATCTATCTAATGAATTCATTAATATAGAGGATGCATTATGTATCATGAATGTATGAGATACATTAATCAATTTAATGAAGTTCATTGAATGAATAACTTGAGAGTTTCTCTCTCTAGACTACATCTTCTCTCTATAAATACATCTAGTTCTAGTGATCTTCTACCCTAGTTCCTTTGTATTGAGTGTGGAGCTTCCTTGATCTTCATTTTGATCCGAAAAATTGTGGGTTGGAACACATCCGAGTATTTTCATCATCTTCTTTGAGTCTCTTCATTTGAGGTAGGGATTTCCTACTCCATCTTATGAGTTTTTGTTCTAAGTTTTGGTACTTTAATATGGTGGGGGTATTTTGGTAATTTTGGGAAAACCCTAGTTGTTTTAATAAATTGATTTGTACAATTAATTTGAGGAAAATTGGGATATTAGTTGAATTCATGGAATTGGGGATTTATAAGTTTAAATGGTGTAGTTGGATTATTTAATCACTCTCCTATTTAAATGTTGAGATTATTATTGTTATTATATTTTATTTCTTGTTTAGAATAACTGTTTGGGCTATCGGTGGAGGATAGTCATGATTGTTGTAGACATTGCATGTGGATTAGGGCAAACTGGAACTAATCACATTGGCTAAGTCATTAATTTTGACTATTGAATTAATACAGAAAAATACATGTATTGGTTGAGCATTGCATATGCATATTGTGTGGGAGGAGATAGGGGATGTACTCCACGGTTTAGGGGAAGATAGGGGATGGACCTCTAAACCGGATTTTGTTTGGGAGGAGATAGGGGATGGACTCCATTAGCATCACTTTATGTGTGCTTATTTATATTGAAGTGTTTTATTGATACACACTAAAATGTGTATCAATCTGGAAGTATGAAGTGTTTTGATATGAGTCTGAGTCTCTTTTGTGTTGTTGATATTGGAAGTAATGTGAATATGCTATATAGTTCACAGTTGTAAGTTTGGCCAGGTTCTGAGCCATATTGATAATAATGGATATTGATAAGTGTCATAGACATTAGTGTCTTAAGACTGTATATTGATATAATTGATTATCATGGTTAACCATCTATTGAATGCTATTGCTTTATTCAATGCTTATAATTGGTTTAGTATATTTCTACTGGGCTGTGGCTCACCCTATAAGGGAACATCATTTTCAGGTCCAGGTGATTCGCTACCTCCAAGGACTTAGCTTGGAAGAACCGGATTTTGAAGCCTTGTTTTAAGTTATTTGTTTTTATTTGACTTACATGTAAACATTCAAGCCTAGGGCTTTATTTGTATTTGAGTTAGAACTCATATTTTTGTGTCCAAGTGTTGGCTTGGCAAGATGTAAGCCCGTAGGGCATTTATTTTGATGTTACATGTACTGTCCTTACTTAGTAATACTCTGATGAATGAGATAATGTATTATTTTTTTTTATAATGCATGTCAATATTATTTATGTGATGGGTTGATTTTGAGGGCGTTACAACTTGGTATCAGAGCGTACCAGATTTGAATACTTTGGGTACGTGGGAAGTATTGATATGTTGATATGGCTCGCGAATGGATGAAGAAACAAAAATCATAAAATGCAATCTTAAGTAAGGTTCAAAATAAAATCAAAACCAATATTACTTATAAAATCAGATTGAATTAATGAAGGCCCGTGGTTCAATGAAACAAAGTAAAAGATTTGAATAGAAAACCAAAAAGAAACTGATTGAGACTTTATTTTGACAAAGCACCAAACAATTCTTGTGTCATTATATATGTATGGTTTGGAAAATGATACCCATGGTTCAATGAAAAAATTCTCGTATCCTAAAGTCGTATTTGCCTCTCTTTGTGCAGGTATACTAGTGAACCGCTCCAAAATACAATTCAAATCTCAAAAATATGTTTGACACAAAACACGATAGGATGCCAAGCCTTTCTCAAATTGCCATAATATCACAGAGAATGGAAGAAAATAAAAATTGTACTTTTCACACTTATAATTTGACCTAAATTTGACTTTGATGCCTATTATTTTAATTTAAATAATTTTGTCCCTACACTTTAAATTCAATGTCAATTTGGTCCTTCCAACGTTAAAATTAACAATTTTGTAACAGTGTTAGTCTCCCAAGGTGCACATATTTGGATGAAAGAACCAAATTAAAACTAGATTTAAAACGTAGGGATCAAATTGTTTAAATTGAAACAATAGTGAGCAAATTAAATAAAATTTGAGTCAAACTATAGGAGTGAGAAGCACATATTTACCCAAGAAAATAATATAGGAACAATATGTAGAAGATGAATAAGAGATTCTGTGAAATTGATGTAAACTGAATGGCATAAGAACTCTATATTTATAGTTCTGGTGTCTCTATATTTTAATCATGAATCAAGAGGGTAGTCACCCGAAATATTATTGAAATATTTACACAGTGCAGTCGTTACAGAGTCACCAAATAAGAAGTCATACCAGCCTTTGGAAGTCCAGCCACCACTTTTTAAGCAGTCTTGATAGATGTCAAAATCATGATGGCAGAGGAAGTACATGCCTGTGCTGACTTGATATGCCGACAGATCTTCGTTAACAACATTATGAAAAGAAGGATACAAGTCTCCCTGTTGTGTATTGTTCTCTTCTTGCTCATACACAACTTGAATGCCAAACTCTTTTAGCTCCATCTAAGCCCACAAAAACACTGTAACATCCACTTCATCGCCACCTTCCAATTGATTCCCGATCTTCCAATGGCTTAACCATATCATATGTTCATTGTCTTTTGGAAGTCCCACAAAAGTGGGACTATAGATCCACTTAAAGCCCTTGGTCTTATTGCTGGTTCTAATAAAAATATTATCCCAGTACTCATTTCTTCGGTCATCAGATTTTGCATATGTTTGCTCATACACAACACATACATTGAAGCCTCGGATCTTGAGATTTGGAAGTGAAGGCACATTCAAACAAATTGAGGATCCCATGCTCTTATTGCTGAACCAGCTTGGAACCTTATTTCCAGGAAGAAAAGTTTTGAATATAATAAATTCATAAAGTCCCTGCGCCACGGAAATCATATCATTAGCATTTAAGAAAAAGAAGAGGAAGAAGAAGAAGAAGACGAAGAAGAAGAAGCACCTGAAGGGGAACTTTCACTGTTCTTATTGTCATGATAGTGAATAAAGTCACCTCGACCTTTCCCATTGCTTCCAAGTTGAACCAACCCATATTATTGAACATCTCTGCATTAATGCTCTTTACGGGTACTAGCTTGAATAATCCCTGAATCTCAACTAGGCTGTCACAAGAAGTTATCGCCAGTATAAGTGATCTCAACAGGTTTGGAAGATTTGTTACCATTTCCAACAAACTGCGTTTATGTATATTTAAGTTATTTAAACTCATTGGAAGCTCCGGAAGTGAATGGAGTTTTGTGTAATGTGCTAGCTCAAGTTTCTGGAGTGTAGTAAGGCCCCTGATACTATCTGGTAGATAACAAATGGGGTTTTTATTTAGATCCAAGTGCTGCAGCAAGGATAGGCCACCAAGATCCTTTGGAATAGCATCATCTGACAGATTGCAGTCTTCAAGACTTAAGCTTACTAATGAGCGTGATAAAGAAGCCAATGAAAATCTAATGGATGTAGGACTCTTTCTTGGTGTCAACATCCATGACCACAACACTGAACCCCATGATTTTTCCTCACCAATGATAGAGAGTGACTGATGTATGGCAGTTTCATCTGCCTCGAACACCTTCAAAGATTCCATCTTGCCCAGCTCTGTAGGCAACTCATTCAGCTTTGAGCGACCAGAGAGAGTTTTTCAAAAGATTTTAAGTGACCAATATTGTGTGGAAGCTTCTTAAGGTTTTTGCAGTTTTCCAGATTTAACAAAACAAGTCTCCCTAATTCTCCAATGGATCCATGAACCTCAATCAAATTTATGCAATCTTTAAAAAACAATCTCTCAAGATTAGGCAGTTCTAAGAAGTCAGGTGTATTGGTGAGGCGATGAGAATGACTGAGATCGAGGATTTTTAATAATCTGAGCAACTAACACCAAAAAATAGGAAATTAGTTTGTATGGATATTCATACCAATCCCCATGACATTAAAAACAATCACAAAACAAAAAAAAAATAATAAAATTATTGTCAAACCTTTGTTCCATTCCAAACTCGTTCCAAGTTGCTATAGCTCATATCAAGTGCAACCAAGCTCTCCAAACAAAATCATTGGGTATAGATTTTAAAGGGAACCCATGCCAACAAAGCCATCTTAACTTCTTAGGAAATTCTTCACAGTATCCAGTGAGCTGTACATTATAGAGATGGAGTATTCTCAGTCTCTGCATTCTTGAAAATGCATCAGTGTGTATATTTACTTCTTTAGATGTTGGAAATGATTCTGTTGAGGAAGAATTCATGGAGAACCAAGAGAAGCTTAGACGACGTCGTTTTGATGATGATGAACTGCCTTTATAAAGGAATGATGAGTTGTCATGGAAATATTCAGAATGATGTCTTTTTGAATTATTTACCCTCCTGGATGGCTCCTCTTCGTTAAACCCATTCATGTTGAGGATGAGGCCTTCAACTGTTTCTGTCCCCTGATTATAAATAATAATAAAAAAAATTCAGGAAAAAAAAGGCTAGATATGTATGCACATGGGCAAAAAACATATACAAATAGACATGAAACAGCACAATTCTTACAGTTTTTTCAATTAATACATTGAATGCATGCTTATGACGCCATAGTCTGCTCCTTTTCTCAGGTTCTTCAGTTGATTCTTGTCGTACAATTTCTCGTGCCATATCTTGAAGCAATTGATGCATCATCAGCTTGTTCTTTTGATCAATTATTAACAGGCATCTATCAATGAGGTTGTGAATCCCTGCTTCAGTGTAGAAATCACATCCATCTAGCACTGTAATTGTGAAATCTTTGTCTTTTTCACAAAGAAACAAGCAACATCTAAGAACAAATTTTTGTCATGGTCATCTTGCAAAGAATCAAAACTTATTTTAAGTTTTGTAAGGATTTGTCTATCAGGAATCGCTTTCAATTCTTTAATGCACTTTCCCATACATCTAAATTTCTTTTAAATAAAGAAGAACCCAAAACTTGAAGGGCTAAAGGCAACCTCTGCAGTAGCTCACAACTCTTTTTGAGTGCTCCTCGTAACCTTCAATGGGGTGGTTTTGTCGGAAGGCATGCCAACTGAAGAGCTCAAGTGATTCATCGTCATTTAATTCCTTAACCTCATGCAACTTGTACAGTTTTTTGTGCCTTCATCAAGTGCTCACGCCTAGTAGTTACGATATTTTTACTTCCTGGATAAAACCAATCTTGCATTACGAGCACTGCATTTAATTGGTCCACTTGATCCACATCATCAAGAACAAGCAAAACTTTTTTACAACATAGAGCATCTTTAATCCTAACAATACCTTCATGGACACTACAAATTTTTTTTTGTTTCCCCTTCAAAATATCCTCAAGTAGTCTTCTTTGCAAACAAACCAAGCCATTGTGTTGTTCTGATATTTCTCTAATATTTGCTAGAAAACTACTAGCTTCAAATCTGTCAAAATTCAGATTATAAACTATTTTGGCAATGGTTGTCTTCCCTATTCCACCCATCCCACATATTGTCAAAATGCCAACATCTACTGATCCATCTTGTAACCAAGAATTAATTTCTTCTACACGAGAATCAATTCCAATTTAGCAGGGGGGCAGACTCAAGATTGTTCTATCCAATTTATTTGCAATCTCCTTGATGATTTGCTAAATAAACCTTGCCTCATGCCTATGGCCAACAACAAAAATGAAAGCAACACATAATTGACAGTCATTAGTTCAAATCAAATAAGAATTCAAACATACATGAGACAAATTCAAACAAATTTCACAATGCTTAAATTGGCCATTACCACTTAGAGTGTAAACAAAATGAAATAAATGTTGGTTGCAATTTACATAGTTAATCCTGGCCATTATGCTAAAATGGATGCAATTTACATAGTTAATGCAACATGATATGTATTCGAAAGAAAGAAAATAACAGAAAATCCAATGACGTTCACCAAAATTCCAACTCCCACTTGAATGATCAACTTTAAGACAAGAAGTTCATAATTTTCACAATCATAATGCTATTTACATTTTTAAACTTTATCTACCTATTCCTGGACTTTTTTTTGTTATCATTGCATTCCCTATGTGTATTTAAACTATTTGTGTTATTATCACACACCAGCATTCAGTTGGATTTCTCCTAACGGGGATGCACAACGCTAGCAATGTGATATAAGAAACACAAGTAGTTTTATAGAGGAGTTGTACTTGTGTTGAGCATGTGTCAAATATTGGTACGTCTTTAACACACTTAGACACATCCATAAATTAAGCTTACCAAGATACTTCATAGCAAAATCAAAAGAAAAACCCCCATGTTTCATGGAATTGTTTTACACATGTAACAATAGTAAATAACAACAAAATGTAGATGAACAAATACGAAGAGTCTTAAAAATGGAGCGATGAGTGCATTCCAACGGTAAAAGCAATGTCTGGCAGAAAGTTGTCAACAACAAACAATAATATATTTGAAAACATATTCTCGTAAATTTATCAATTGCCCGTCATTCTCTAAAGAGCATCTTTATAGTTATAAAGGTGTTAGATAATGTTGGGCTTCAGTCTCTTTATTTCTGACGATTCTGTTGCATTGATGATGTATCATCTTGTTATTGGTTGTGCATCGTCATGCCTGTCATCATGAAAGGACATGTATAGGGTACAATGCATTTCAGATGACACCAATATTACCCTTTTCTCTCTTCTACTTTTTCTTTATTTAAACTTCTATTTCTTACTTCATATTCTTCACCTTTACTCTTTGCACCTTTGGGCTTTTTCACACTTTTTCCATCCACCATTGTCACTCTTCTTCAAGCTGCACACCTCTTGCATCTGTCGTTGTCTATCCCTTAAATTAACTCCTTTAGTTTAGATGTTCCATTTTATAAGTTCTCGATCTCTTCTATTTTATCATTTTTTTATATTATCTAATTTGTCCATTGTTTCTTCATTCTCCGAAAAATTGGGCATTTATAGTACATGCTGGAGTCAATGACGACTACTAAATTTTATTAGATTCTCCCTAATGCCGATGTCAGCTTGAACAGTCATCTCGACTTCAAGATTGAGGGTCCTAACTTCATACCACTGCTAAATTGAGAGTGCCTCTGCCATTGGAACTTGAATCCAATGTTGTTGACTCCAAGCTAAATTGATTGCTTGGTCTTTAGCTCAACCTCTACAAACTTGAGTATTGCTATTCTAGGCCTGGCAATGGATTGAGTTTGACTCAGATCCAACCCGTTTAATCCAATTTGTTTGCGGAAATCCAGATCCGATAATCCGAGTAACCCAAATCCGCTAGATCCAAATTTAATGGACCGGATTCGGATAAATCAATTCTGGTCCTTTCATGTACCCGAATCCGATATTACAGCCCATTTCAAAAGTAGAACAATTGCCCTAGAAAGATCAAAACACTTGTCTCTCTCATGCAATTTCTCCAGAGATCGATTCATCGAATCACCATCAGAGATTTCTTTGGAGATCGACTTATCGAATCACCATTATCATCCTATGATTTTGTTGCTCATCATCAAATCATCATCATCATTTGTGACGTCTATCATCTGCAATTTTTTTGAGTTTAATCATCATCAAATCACCATCTTTGATTGTGACTCGAATTTCGGAGACTTTGAAGCAAGTGTAACTTTCAGAGTCAGACATCAAACATCTGTATATTTTTCAGAGTCAGTAATTTTCTGTGAATTCCATTGCTTTCCCCAATATTAGTGTCACGACCCCATTCCGCCCCTAGTAGAATGGTGTCATGATGGCCAGTAATCCGAGATTACCAAAGGCCAACTTACAAAGATTCACACACAAACAGAGTATACATATGGGGCTCACATGTGCGGAAGCAATAATTTAATTCTAATTAGTTCACAAGAGCTGTGCATAAATCAAATGAATGACATACATCTTATCAAGGTCTTACAACTTGGATACAATAAAATGAAGTACAAAATACATCTTGACCAAAAGGCTTCTCAAGCCATTATATACAAACACAATGAAATACAAGCCAAGAAGCATGATCTTCAAGATACTACAAAATGCGAATCCAAAACAAGTTGCAAGGCACATCTAGGCGTCGCCGCCGTCCTGCTCATCACCTACATATATATAAAGAGGGTAAGCTTGGATACTCAGTAAATGGTACAAGTAATAAAGGGTTTGCATGATTGATATCCGAGATCTTTATCAAGCGATACACATTATATCTTGCACAAAATCCAAGGACAAATCAAGTTCATCTAACAAATCTTTCAAGCTTCATCAATCAAAGTCTTTCAAGGCTTTCAAGTTTCAAGGGATGACATTAACAAAGGTTGTGCTACAAATGCTTATAGTCCCCTAGCACGTACGGACTTTCAAAGGTTGTGCTACAAATGCTTATAGTCCCCTAGCACGTACGGACTAGTGCCACAAATGCTTAAAGTCCCCTGGCACGTACGGACTTCCTGAGAATGTCATCCAAAACAAAACTTATACTTGGCACACAAAACAGGGATAATCATTCATGCTTGATCAAATACTTTTCAAAACAAAGCAAAGCAAGGCTTATCAAAACACTAGAACATAGCTTTATTAAAAATACCACTCACCTAGTTCTTCAAACGTCGGGGTCAAGTGAGAGTCCAAGTCCTACAAACACATGACAAAGTCTATTGAATGCACTCCCAAACAAGCTTTACATGAATGCAAATGATCTCGGCATTCCTTCAAAACTAAGTCGAACCAAAACAAAACACTGTTTCTCATCTCTGGAAAACATAATGGGTACCAACCAGGTCTTGGCCGAGGTCCCACACCTCCTTGCCGAGGTGTGGTCCCGATGGCCACATTCAAGGAAATGAAGTCGGGAAAATCTAGGTTTCCCTCTGCTGAAGAACATGAAGGACATGAACATGAAGAACATGAAAAACATGAATGCTCAATCACAACTTGTTATTACGAAAACTGGGATTTCATGAGATGAGTTCGAAAACATGGACCTGGGTACCCATACTTGAAGATCTTATGAAAACAAACATAAAAACATAGATCTTGATACAAACTTTCGGATCAAAACATGGTTTTTCTTCAAGAACACATGAACATCACTTTCTCTTTCTAAAACCAAACTTTAAATCAATGTATGGCTTACAAATCGTGCTCGATCATGCAATGCAGCTAGATGAACAATAAGAACAACAAGAGTAGATCAAGATTCTAACCTCAAGACACGAATCTAACGGCTCAAGGTGTGAAGAACAAGCTTGGAAATGTATTCCCTTTCTAAGAACTCCTCCTTCTTCTTCCTAGAGCCTCTCTCTCTAAAAGACAAGGATATGATACGAAATGATGTGTTTCTCAACAGCTCATTGACTTAACCCTTTGCTGGGACATGTGGCATCGGCTGGTTGGCTCTTCTCAAAAAGGTGACTGAGTGAAAAGACAAGACTATGACAAAGTGTGTTCAACAAGCAAGCTGGCATAGGCACTCCGGCAGGTAATGATCTCGGCTAAGGACAAGGCTTCGGCAAGTAAGGTCTCAATGATCTCGGCTAGGAAGGACAACACTTGACTTAGCTGTGCCACACCTCGACCTAGATGTGCCACACCTCGGTCTAGGTCATACCAATCCAGGAACAAGATCACTAGGTGCAAGGGTAACATCTCGGCCTAGATAATACACATCTCGGCCTTGGTGATGAACACCTCGGCCTAGATAGTGACATCTCGGCCAATATGCCAAGGTACGAGTGGAGGTTAACCAAAAGATTCCAAGATAGTCCTAGGTATAAGAGATTCAAAGGTGCGACCCAGGCTTAGGGTGACCTCGGCTAAACTCACACCAAGCAAGGAACAAAGCATGCAGTAACACTTAAGCAAAACAAAGACAAGATTTGAAATGCAAACTTAACAAGGCAAAATCATATAAATGCATGAGAGCATGACTAAGATGAAGTGAGGGTTGTTACAATTAGGGTGTTAGTTTAACTAGGTTTTAGTTTCAATGAAATGGGTTTGGCTTTATCTTGATTGTTCTCAAGTGGGTTTGCTATAGTTATGATAACTTTGAAGTGAGTTTTGTTACTTGTGATTATTGTTGAGTGGTTTGATCAGTTTGTGTGTGTGTTTGATCCGTTTGTTAAGTGGGTTTGTTAATTGTGATTTTTGTTGGAATTTGATTTGTCGATTACGCCATGGCTCTGGGACATTTTAAGGCTCCCAGTAACGAGCTCTATAACATAATTGGTTTCATATTAGTCTACATTAGCTTTATTTGAGGATTTTTGACGTGAAAAAAGCTAGATGAATTTGGTTTTTTTCTTGTTATTTTTGTGTTGGATCTTTTTCTAGTTTCAATCGTTGTATATAAGCCCATGAATTTTCAGGTTGTTTGTTCATGTCAACTAGTATGTTTTTGTGTTTGTAAGATCTGCATGACTCTGTTTCTGTCTTTAGATTCAGATTGGTTTGATGGGGAAAAACCCCAGTTGAGTGACTTGAAATATATGCTTGTTTTCTGTTACAAGCTGGACTTGGTGGAATACTGCTTTGGGCTTATTTATGGTACTGACGCTAATAAGCATATTCAGAGGGTCCATAATGGTTTTGTTGATCTTTTTTATGAGTATAGGAGTGATTCTTCTGATTCCATAAGTTTTGTCGCATTTGTTTATGAAAATAGTAGCTCAAGTGGTAGTCAATTGCTTGCCGGTTCTTCGAAACAAGAAAGTTTGGTTGGTTTTCATAAGTGGTATGTCTAGAAACATGCTTCTAACATTTACGCCTAACAAAAATCAGAAGTGGATCAATACTTTGAGGAGTTGCTCGTGGAGCAATACTTTGAGGAGTTGCTCTCTCTCTCTCTCTCTCTCTCACACACACACACACACACACACACACACACACACACACACACATATACATAGACATCTTAGACATTGCTTGTTATCAAATGAATTTCAAGCCATATGAACTTGAAAACCCGCAAGTCGCTTGATATCAAATGAATTTCAGTTCTGACCATTTCATAAGTGGCTATCAACCATGAGCCAAACAGTTAACTATCCAAGCTTAGTTTAATAACTTTAACAAGCTTTAAAATTTGTCCAAGCTTGGTTCGTTAAACTTTCAAACCGATCTCAAATGAACTTTTATCGAGCCGAGCTCAAGCAGTTTGATATTTTATATAATTTTAGGCTTATTGAACCAAGCCAAACGAGGAATTAACTGTTCAAGCTTGATTTGAAAACTTTAATGAGCTCTAAAATGTGTTCAAGCTTGGTTTGTTTATTTAACGAACCAAGCACGAACAAGCTAATAACAAGCCAAACATGAGTCGAGCTTGAGTTGTTTGGTTCGTTTCACTGCTAGAAATTAGGCTTTTAGTGGCATTTAAAAAACGTCGCTATATCTATCAAAAACGCCGCTAATTATTTTTGTGGCGTTTAGTACCAAACGTCGAAGATGCGGCCGTCGCCATAGCTTTATGACGCTTTAAAAGCGTCACTATATTTAGTATAGGCGGCGTTTTTAAAAACGCCGCCAAATGTCCTACCATAACAGCATTATGACCTCACTATGATTTAGCGACGTTTTCAAAACGTCTTCATATCTTTTTTAAAAAACTGACCGTTAGCTTTAGAGTTTAGGTGGCATTTCTCAAAATGCCGTGATATACCTTTTTTTTTAATTTTTTTTTTATAAAAATTGTGCTAATTTTATGTGATTGAACTAAAAAAATACCTTTAATAAAATTAAATAGCACTAATAACTTTCATTGAAATAGTAAATGTAGCATTAATTCACTTTTCCATTCAATTTAATATCCAATCATCATTATCCACAAAATAACATATATCCACAAATGATGTTTTAACATTACTCACAAAATAACATATCCAAAAATTGAATTTACAATTCTCAACCAAAAAATCAAATGATTCATAAGCAAAGGACCTGATCCTTGTATTTTACAATAATGTTTTTATGTGTGTAAAGCACATGCTTCTTGTTATCACTGTTCTTGTCAGGATGCAGCTCACCAACAAAACCTATAACATTGACAAGATGATAACATAAAGCATTGAATTAAACATCTGAAAAGACTCAAAAATTAAAAATAAGTTTAATAATACAAGAAGTATAATACTAAAAAAAAAATTAAAATTTGTTAATACATACCCTAAAGCCGGATAACACATAAGTAAAACCAAACTAGCATCAAATAACTTGTAAAGGACATAAAATGAGACCCAAATTGACCAAAAATTTGATCAGATGAGGCCCATAGGCACTAAAACCTTTACAAATTCCAAACTTTCACTTTCTAGTTTGCATTCTCTACATCATGTATCTCCCTATTCTCAGACAATGTTAGCAATCTCTCAACTTCAACAAGAGCTTTGCAATTTCAATATTTTCTAAATTAGGACATTTCAAAGAATGATAACATTAAATTAAAACTCAAGATGGTATATAGCATGGAAAAAATACCAAAATCTGCAATATTTATTGATATGAAATTCTCAAAAGCAGCCATTCAAGAAAATAAAAGACATCAACAAATATCAAAAACGCAATAAAAGTCAGGAAACAAAATACATACCTGAATAAATAGCCGATGGAGGCATGTGAGCATCACTGAAACTTGGGGATTCAGGCCAAATTCCTGCTTTAAGCACTGCTTAAAATTAATTGCAATTTCATAGAGTGTGAGAGAGATATGTTGCAATTCAATATGTTTCACAACAATTTGAGAGTTGTGTGTGTGAAAAAGAACTCTACTACAAACTTAACAGTGGCAAGAGAGACCATAAATGAACCTACAAAGAGAGGATTAAAAAGAAAAGTGGACTAGAATGATGAGTGTTTTTTGATTAAACAAAATGAACCTATAATTTCTAAAATCATAATGAAAAGTCTCATTTTAGTTCGAAATCATAATGAAGAGTGAGGAAGGGCATTGTTAGCTCACATACTTGTGTCTTCAAACAAACAGGGCATCAAAGAAAATGATAATGGGTACTCATTAAAGAATGAGCAAGTGTTGTATTCAATGAGCACAGCGAGTCAGTTTGTTTTCTACTCCTAATCCTAGGAAGAGCCCAGAGGTCATGTCTCCATAATGAACTAATAAATGAACATTGTCTAATTTGTGCATACACATACAGTGATACTAATCAATGAAACCAATTGTTCTCGATAGAAAGGGAAAGACAACTAACCGGTATCAATGAAGCCGATAACGACATTAACTTGGTTCTTGGTGGAATACCCAGGGATTTCCATGGTTTCTTCTCCCAAAAGACCCATGAAATCCCATGAATGAGTCGTGTGAAGCCTCCTGCGGTTGTTTGGAAACACCGACACCACTCCAGGCATCTTTGTGTTTCAATTTTTAAAACCATGACATTGATTTTTCAGGGCCATGGATATAAATCAATCAATTATGATGAGAAATGGTAAAGATAATAGTAAATACTACTATTGTATTGACATATTGGCAATTTTAGAAGCTTGGTCCTCTGTCAACTTGGCTGCAAAGCCTCTGAAACCACGTCTGTAACTGTAGACATGAGATGCCCTGGCTTGTTCAACACTGTGTCACCAATTGAATGATTCAATCAACACAACCAAACAATCCTCAATAAGAACAAGAAGAGGAACACAACAATAACATCAAACCATAAAAAAAAAAAAAATAAAATAAAGTGTGAAAACATGGTGGTGTACAGTTGAAAAAAAAGAAAAGAAAGAGAAAAAAGGAACATTGGGTGGACCTTCCACCATGAAAATCAGTGAGGAATTGGTGGTTCTGCATCAAAATCTCATCTGGGTCATGACCATCTCTGCTTCCCATATAGACCACATAGACCTGCACACAAGACAAAGCTTGACCCAGTAACATAAATCCGAAAACAAAAAAACAAAAACAAAGAAGTTGAGTGAAAATATCATATCTATATCCACACCTTAGCAAAAAAAAGAGCTCATTTTGCTAAACAACCTAGTCAACCAAGCAATCCCCCTTTTACCCAAGCACTTCCAAGTTTCAATAAGAATATCATTGGGTCCTAAAGCGTTATTTGATTTCATCTTCTGGGATTATTGATTAAAAAAAATTAAGTAATAGAAGGAAAGTAATCATTGTGAATGGGCCATCAAATGGAAGCCATTTCCCAAATTATTTGAAGTATAGCTGGTGTTTCTCAGTTCAAAATGATTTCCCTAGGCCATGTCAAATATAATTTAATTTTCTCAGTTCAGAATGATTTCTCAGTTCAGAATGATTTCCCTACATCAGGTGATTCAGCATTCTCAATCTTCTCAGCCGCTGTAGCAGCTGCTGATGCGGCCTTGTCCAAACCCAACTTTTGCAGCTCATTTAAAAAACCATCAACATCGGCGACATTAATTTTATACGGGCTGTGGGCAGGGCCTGGGAATGAACCATTTGTTACTTCTTCCTTGTACTCTGAAAGAGCCTTGTTAATGACATTTCCAACTTGCCCATACTGCTTGCAGAATTTGGGGGTTACCTGCAAAAGATAAAGCAGTTTTTGTTTTAGTGGGACATATAGCATATGAAGAACATGAGATTGTTAAGCAAGAGTGGCAACAATGGAATTGACCTTGGCATGATGTGTAGGGGTGGGCACGGGTCAGTTGCGGCCACGGAACTTCCAATCCGCCATCCGTCTGCCAGATTGGCGGATTAAAGAAAATTAATCCGTATCCGTCCGCCAATCCGGCGGATGTGAATTGAGCGGATTGGCGGTTTGGCGAATGGATGCGAATCGGTTTGGCGGTTTAAAATTTTATAAATTTTCAACATAATTCAACTTGTGCACTTCCTCAAAAAAAGAAAAAGAAAAAGAAAGTATTACAGTCAATGACTTAAAAAAGTATTACAATCACTGTATGCCTTATCTAAAGAAAGAAAGTTTGAAACTTTAGAATATCACGATCACTGCATGCCTCATCCACATATTACAATCACAGCATGATTCATCCACATAAAGTATTACAATCTGTGATTCTTAAAATATAATAATAATTCAAACCACCAAAACCATGAACAGAGCAGTAGTAGAGATTGTATGTCTCTATATTGTTACATCTACATATGTTTTTGAAAACAAAAACCAACCAGCATATATCATATTTTCTATTTATTATTTTTAGAGCTAGATTTAAAAACAAAAAAATATAGATAAATAATATGTTTATTTTTTTCAATTCAAAAAATATATTCAAGTTGAAAACTTTTTTTCAACAGAATATTTAAATTCTTTTTCAATTGAAAACACAAACATAATATTTAAACAAATTGAAAATACAAAGTCTTATAAATTACTAGTGGTGCTCGCGATTTGGCGGTTTGGCGGTTCGGTTGTGGCTAAAGAAATCTCAAATCCGCCATCCGTCCGCCAAATTGGCGGATTGGAGAAAATCAATCCGCAACCGTCCATTCGTTATCATGCATCCGTCCAAAATGCGGCGGATCGGTTCGGTTCGGTCGGTTTTGACGGATCGGTATATCCGCTGCTCACCCTTAATGATGTGGGTGTTGCATCATTCCTAGTAGATCATGGTAAACTAACACCTGCACTAGAAAGAGATTTTTAGTAGTGTCCTGAGCTGCCAATAACACAAATTCAATTTATGTGAAATAAGAAGAAAAAAAGCATGCATGACACATGGGCGTAAGTTTATTATTAATAAAATAAGAGACATAAAACGTAGCCTTTTAATTGCAATTTAATAATCGGATGAATACTACTACAGATGAGAATAAGCAGAAAGTAGTGAAATACATAGAGGTTCTCTGTCCTCTAAACAAAATAAAAAATAAATGAATTCTACCAATGGATCAATATCTGGAAAAATTATTAACAGATCACAATTGCCCTTCAAACACAGCTTATAAAGAATTTTCCGTTTTTATTGTCCACCTATCATTTTCCAGTAATTCTTACCTCTATTGTAAACAATTTTATCGACATAACATTTCTTTTATATGGTTGTTTAATCATGTCTTAAATGAGCTTTTCCACCAGAACATACATAAACAAATAAAGAAGTGCTAAACTTTCTAGTGTCAACATATACCGTGTGATGTGTGTTCCTGACTCATATCAAAGGTAACTCAAGTACAGAAACGAAACATACCTTGAAGATCGGCGAACTCGAGGTGACAGTGAGGAACAGAACGGAGCTCAAGAGGAGAATCAAACAACAGAACAACAATTTCTGAACATCATGAGCGGCAATTTCTGAAGGCACATGCACAAATACCTTCTGGCTTTTCTGAGTAGCATTCTGCAAACATATCCAACTGTCAGATAAACTTCCAAGCAGATTTGGAGACATTCTGCTAGGAATGACAAGCTTTAACCATTAAAGCATCTCAGTTAAGTCAGTCATGCATTAGCAATTACCACGTAAATCACTGAATGATTAAAAATTACGATTGAAATGAAAAACTAGATGGTTATTTTACCTCTTTAACCTCTTCAACAGCATAATAAGCTTTAGTTGGAATTCCTATCTCCTTAGGCTGGACATCAATTATGACCAAGACAGGATTGGGAACGTAGCTGCAATACCACCAGTAAAAATTGCACAAAAGTGCAAGAAGGCCAGGAAATTATTATAGACAACAAAGTGAAAGGGTCAATACATATAGGTTGATAAATGAGAAAGGGTCAATACATATAGGTTGATAAATGAGGGATATGACAGGATCATTTCAAATCAAATATCAAAACCATTCATAGAATAACACAGGATTGATTTCACCTTAAGAGAGAGAGAGAGTGTGTGGAGCTCACCGATCTAAATCGCTGAGATGAACTTTGATTTCAATTTCGAGAGAGAACTTCGAAATCGCTCTGATGAATCACCGATTTGAATCGCTGAGATCGATCTGAACCTCTGAATCACCAAGCTGAATCACCGATCTGAATCGCTGAGATGACCTTCGATTTCGATTTCAAGATATGAATCACTGAGACCGATCTGAATCGCTGATATCTGAATCACAATCTGAATCGAACTTCGATTTAGATTTCGAGATATGAATCACTGAGACCGATCTGAATCGCTGAGATCTGAATCACGATCTGAATCGAAATCGAAGTGATATGAACTCAGATCTAAATCGAAATCAAAGTGATATGAACTCAGATTTGAATCGCAATATGAAATCGAAGTGATATGAACTCAGAATTTTAAAATTTTGAGATATGAACTTCGATTTCGAGATCTGAATCGCTGAGATGAACTTCGAAATCGCTCTGATGAATCACTTCGATTTTGAGAGAGAACTTCGATTTTTGAGGATTCCATTGATAGGCAACTGAATCTCTGTGATAATCAGGGTTTAGACAGCGGAGAGAGAGAGAGAGGAAAAATGCTTGGGACCTCTAATTAGAGGTACCAGTACATCAGTGCTGTGTCTTGGTTTTTTTTTTTTTTTTTTTTTGCACCTTTTCCACCTTATTAGAGGTGTGTTTAGAGCCTCTAAATTAGAGGTCTCTAGCGTTGTTGAGATTCTCAGATTGGAAAAGGAAGCGCGTGAGACAACACGCATTTGAAGGCGTAAATAAATGCCTCCTTTTCATAAAACGGCGCCGTTTCAATTAAAGAAAAACAAGATGTTTATAAAACGCCGTTAAATATTAGAAATAGTGACGTTTTAAAAAACGCCGTTAAAAAAACGCCACCTAAACCCATATTTCCTGTAGTGTTTATCACCCCTAATCAACCATAATGAAACCTAAGTTAATGCTACAGATGTGCATTTGTCAGGTTATAGTTCTGCTCACCTTTTAAAAGCATTGATCAAGTCTGTTTGATTCTTTAACAGGTGCAGTTTTTGTTGTTTGCTTAATTGTCACATGTAGGTCAGTATATTTCTTCCCTCTTCTGGGCTTTCCTTTTGCTTCCTAAATAAAGTGCTTTTCTTTTCCCAAAAAATTATTAATTTTGTTCTGCTCTTGCTATTTCAACTGTAGTTTATGCAGTTCAACAATCATCATACTTGTATTGACAATGATTGTTGTAGATATGATGGTTCCACAGTTTGGTTATGCTTTTCATTGCTCACCCAAAGAAAGAATTTTGAGAAAGGGGGGGAAGGGAGGGAGAGAAGGGTTTTTTTTTTTTTTTCCTCATTGATTTGGCCTTTATTTAACAGAATTAGTTTGGTTATGTTGTTTGGATGGCCATCACCCACTTCCTAATAGTAGGATATGGCTTCATTTAACTCAGATGATTATAATGATAATTCAGAACATAGTCACATATAGCTTATAATTGGTCATTCCTCAATTGTCTGTGAACGTCCTTGGATATTTTTGATGGTTTTCAGAATTGTCCTAGTGGCTCACAATGCATCTATTATGTTTTTGTAGTGAAGCTTCACAGCAATAGTAAAGTTTATTGTTTGCTATAGTTAGAATTAATTGAGATGAGATTTGAAGAATGGTGAAACTGATCTCTCTTTTTTTCTATGACTATTAGGAATGAATTTTAACCAGCGGAATCTGGAGTTAATTGGGTTGAAGCCTGGTTCTTTGGAGTTCAATTTAGTTGTTGTGCATGACATGGCAGCATCACACTTTTTGAAGTATTTAACATTGCTGTTGCATGGTTTTGAAAAATACTCAAACAAAAAAAGTTTTTAGATATCCACACTGTATATGCAAATAGCTATATGAGTGGAATTGAGAAAAATAGATGGATTGAATCACTTGATATGTCATTTGTATTGTGATAGAATTATCTACACACTTTTTTTTTTTTTTTTAACTGTCATCTCATTGGAATTACAAGGGTTTGTTTTTGTTTTATCCTTGAACCCAAGTTCAATTGAACTATTTACTATTTCAATTGTGCAGGACTTCATAATGTTGTTGATGGAGAAAGAGATGGCAGAGTCAGTTAAATGCATACAAAGAAAGTCTAAGACAATTAACCTAGAGGAAGCTTGTGGATAATTTGTCATTAATTACTTTATCTTGTTTTTGTGGTGAAATGTGGTTATGAATGTATAAATCAATTCTCAACTATTATAACTGTTTTATTTTTGTCTATGGTTGCCATGGTTTAGCATTGAATGAGCTAGACAGCGGAAAAAATATTAAGCTTCATGATTTAGCTTTGAATGATTTAGATATTGAAGTGTCTACTGTTTTATTTTGGCTATTAGGTGCATTATTTTTTATAAGTTAGATATTGAATGATTTAGCATTTTTCTTTTCCAAAAAAAGCATTGATTGTGTTAGATACTTAAAAAAATAGTTCTGTATAAACTTATGAGTAGTAAAGTATTGAAATTTTGATGTTACGAACAAATTTTTTTTTTTTATTTTTGTTTTTATAATTGGTATTTTATTAACTTTATATGACTGGCTAAACACAGGAGGTAAAAGAAGAAGAAGAAGAAGAAGAAGAAGAAAAAAAGGATCGGATTGGTACGGTATGGATCGAATTATATAGATCGGATATCCATTTAATATGAATCAGATCGGATGATGCGTAATCAAATTTTTCATATTCGGATTTGGATTAATGGTTAATCGAATCGGATCAGATCTTGGCCAATTCGACCTGTTGACTGGCCTATACTGTTCTGTTATGCCAGTTAACTGTCAGGACAAGTTCTACCTTACACCCAAACAAGCTAACTACAAACAATTGACCAAACCTCCAACAAAAAACTTGACACAGACCATTCTATCCAACAACTAGGAGTACAAGTTTTACACCCATGCTATTACAACAATCCACGTCTTCACTTTTCTTTTTGTAGAATTGATTTTTGTTTTCCTTTGAATCTGCCGAGATTTGTGGTGTTCTGTTGTGCAAATACCTGACAAACCTACATCGCTGCTACCGAGGAGTGTCCAGATCGATAATCTAAACAACATTTGGAATATCCAAGCACCTAAATGAGCTGCTCACATCCTTCTCAATTACAATCCAGTCTATTGCATCCCACCATTTGTCGAGATACACCTTATGAAGCCTAGTTGAGAGATGCTCTGAACGCTGCCATTGCAGTTGCTATATTTTTTTAATTTTTTTTTACTAGGAGTCTCGAGAAATGACAATCAACAAAAACAAGAAGTCAAACAGGAAAAAATGAACTATACATTCACAAATATGAAAGGTAGAAAGAATAATATTTCTTATTCTTATATTTTAAACAATGTATACACAGCACCTCTATTTATAGGAGATACAAGGCATAAAATTAGGGACTGATTAGCTACTGATTCTGAGGACTAATTAGCTACTAATTCTGATTCTAAATATAAACTTTCCTATTCTATAGTATTGACTAAATCTAAATATTTACAGCTGTGATATCCCAAAGAATTCAGTCATATCCTGGCAGAATTATTTCCGTCCCATTTCCAACACTCCCCCTCAAGCTGGCTTGAATGTCTTCCATGGCCAGCTTGCTGATTAGGTGGTCGAACTACCTCTTGTGTAGTCCCTTTGTAAGAACATCTGCAATCTGCTCCGTAGTGGGTATACAAGACATGCAGATCAATCCCTTCTCAATCTTTTCTTTGATAAAGTGCTTGTCGACTTCCACATGCTTAGTTTTGTCGTGAAGATCAGGATTATAAGCAATTGCAATTGCTGCCTTGTTGTCATAGTACACTTCCATTGGTGATATTCTTGGAATTTTTAAGTCTTCTAGTAAGCTCTTGATCCACTCATCTAAATTCAGCTTCAACACTACTTCTAGCCACTACATTCTGTTTTTTACTCCGCCAAGTAACCAGATTTCCTCCACCGAAGGTATAGTAGCCTGAGGTAGATTTCCTGTTAGTGATGCTTCCAGCCCAATCCCCATCTGTATATAC